>JACCIC010000250.1:530000-721666 GCA_018907035.1 Sycobia sp. Sy_11
ATAATTATGAATAAATATTTTTTCGTTGGTCTTACTGACCAATCAAATCAATCGAAAAACAATACGTAACAACATCAATACACATCTACTGTTAGCGATAATATTTTAATATTATATATCAGGTATGTGAATAAGTCTTTCCCGTTTTTTTTTCAAATTTTGAGCCTTTATTGTGAAAAAATGGTTACAAATGAATTATTGAAAGTATTGGCGATCGCTAGCTACAACTTTTTCCCATCTTTCTGGCAACATACGAATCCCGTTGCGAAAAAATTCGACCGGTTTGGCCTCTATCCAGTCATCCACCCATTTTTTAGACCATAGATGGTAATCAGACGGAGCAACGTCTGGACTATACGGCGGGTGGGGTAGGACTTCCCATTTGAGCGTTTCTAAGTATGTTTTCACCGGTGGTGCAACACGTGGGCGAGCATTGTCATGTTGCAAAATAACTTTGTCGTGCTTGCCGGAGTATTGTGGCCGTTTTTCTCGTAGTGCGCGGCTCAAACGCATCAATTGTCGTCGATAGACCTCGCCTGTGATCCTTTCATTCGGTTTCAGAAGCTCATAGTAAACCACACCTAGCTCGTCCCACCATATACAGAGCATGAGCTTGGCGCCATGAATATTTGGCTTGGCCGTCGATGATGATGCATGGCCGGGTAGTCCCCATGATTTTCTTCGCTTCGGATTATCGTAACGTATCCACTTTTCATCGCCAGTCACGATACGATGCAGAAAACCCTTTCTTTTATGTCGCTGAAGCAGCTGTTCGCAAGTGAAAAAACGCCGTTCGACGTCTCTCAGCTTCAGTTCGTACGGCACCCAATTTCCTTGCTTTTGGATCATTCCCATGGCTTTAAACGCTCGAAATGGTTGCTCGGTCAACTCCCAATGCTTCAGCAAGTTCTTCTTGCGTTTGACAAGAATCTTCATCAAGCAAAGTCGCCAATTCTCGATCTTCAAAGATTTGCGGCCGCCCGGAACGCTCCTTGTCTTCCACGTCGAAATCACCGCTTTTGAAGCGTCGAAACCATCCGCGAACTCTTGAATCATCGACACAACCTTCTCCATAAGCCTCCTGAAGCAATCGATGCGTCTCGGCAGCAGATTTCTTCAAATTGAACCAATAAAGTGAAACTTCCCGCAAATGACGTCGACTCGGCTCAAATTTCGACATTTTCACGATATCAAAAATTTATGATGCGAAAAAATTTTAACTAATGTGTTAGTATGGACTTGTTGACATATGAATAAGCTTTGATTATGACATATGTAACCATTGAATACTCGCACAGTATTGGTGGCGCCATCTCTTACAAAAAACGGGAAAGCTTATTCACACTCCTAATAGAATAAGTTGATAAATAAGTAAATTAGTTTAGGAAAGGTGCATGATCGGGGAAATAAATTATACACACTAAATACCTTATAAACAGTAAAATAATAAGATTTTATTTATGGCATAAAAAAACCTCTCTTGGAAGAAGAGAGGAAAAAAGCCTTCAACAAGTAATTACAAAGAAATTATGATAATAAGAAATGATCATTTCATTAATTAGCGCTCGCAAAAGTGCACTTATTCTTACCGCTCGCTGTGCCTTACAGAAACGTGGAAGGTGCGGTGGTGCAGCAGTGCGGCCCCGACGTCTCGGAAGATAACCGCCCCTGTTGACCAAAAGGGAGATGAGACTCGCCTTTGTTTTACACCTCAGACGAAGGTACAACTTCACTCTACGAGGCAAAGTGCCCAAGTGCACCGCACGCCCAGCAAACAAATTGACCACGGCACCCACTTATAACTAATAATATCCTTTTACAAGGAATGTTACAAAACGCACCAGAGTTAGAAAAACTAAACGCTCAACAACAGAAAACGCAAATACAAAACGAACAGAAAACAGAAAAGCTCCACCGGCCGATAGCTCGTCTCAAACGCGAATGAACAATGCATCGCACGATCGGCCCTCGAGGACCTTTTCTGGCAATACAGGCCAGTTCTTATCGCTGTTGCATTGTATACAACAACACTCCGTCATAGTGCATATAAACATCTAACATACACATATACATTTTTACGGCGGGACAGTTGAGACTGTATACTATATATTCTAGATTATACTAAAGACTATACACTAAAACGTAACGCGAACATCTACATTAACATTAATACATCGATACACAAAAATAATAAAAACAAAAATAAAAATTAAAAATTAAACTAAAAATTATAATAACAGTCAGACCGTCCTTATTTACAATCACCCCCTTAAACTAATCTGAAAATAAAATATTAGCTGAAAAAAATTTTTGTTAGTAAAGTGCAATAATTTTATTGACAGAGCAATAAACAGCATAAACAACATAATTTACAGATAGAAAAAGAAACTTTCATTAATAATGGTTATCCAGTTGAATTTATTAATAGATTAATTGCTGAGAGATTGTTTGACATTTATAATACCGAAAATAGACATAATGCACGAGTTGATGTTCACAGAGGCAAATTTATTGTCTTACCATATGTTAGAGGATTATCTGAAAGAATTAAAAGAAATTTTCGGAAATATAACATTCCACTTTTCTTTAAAAATAGCAATAATTTGAGTAGGTTGTTTAATAATTCAAAGATAAAGATGATTTATGTTTAAAATCAGGAGTTATTTACAAAATTAATTGTATAGATTGTAATCAATACTATATTGGACAAACAGGTAGATATTTAATGAAGAGAATTTATGAAATAAATATAGTTTGCGTAGCTCACATATTACTTCCGGTTTAAAAGAGCATTGTTTAAAGTTTTTACATTCTTTTGATTTTGTGAATGTGGATATTTTGGAAAATGGTATTAATAATAAGTATAAAAGCGAGAGTCTTGAAAGTATTCACATTTCCAGGGATCGGAATAATGTGAATTTAATGTTAGAGTCTAGTAAATTGTACAATGTTTATCATTCCTTATTAAATTGATTGGTTTTGAACAATTTGTGTAGAGGGGGAATTTAGATTTAATTTACTAAATTTGTTGGTGCGGATGGGGTATATATAGGTTAGAATATAACGTTTAGTTTAGTCCTTGATGAGGAGCCGTAGCGAGCTCGAAATGTTATACTGGATCTTCAATTAAGTAACGGTGTTGGGGACAGTCAGACTGCACTTTACTAACAAAAATTTTTTCAGCTAATATTTTATTTTCAGATTAGTCTACGGGGGTGATGTAAATAAGGACAGTCTGACTGTCATTATAATTTTTAATTTAATTTTTAATTTTTATTTTTGTTTTTATTATTTTGTTTATTGATGTATTAATGTTAATGTAGATGTGTATTGATGTTGTTATGTATGGTTTTCGATTGATTTGTTTGGACTGTAAGTTCAATGAAAAAATATTTATTAATTTGTATATAAGCAGTCGACACAAGTACAATTAAATTACTATAATTTTAGGATCATATAATGTTGTTAATAGGTTATAATTGTAAGTTACATTGTTTTCTATATCTTAATACTATTTTACATATTCTTTTAGTACGGTTTCAGAAGATTGTTGTGCTGTTTAGAGGTAACGCAAATCCGGCTATTGTAAGATTTTCGATAAACTTTATGTGTTGTTTTTCATAATTTTTGCATTCCCATAATACATTATTGTAAGTTTTGTACGTAATTACCACAGTGACAATGTTTGATTATGCTGATGCCCATTTGGGCTAGAGAAGCAGCGACATTACAATGACCAGATCGGCATGTGTTAAAAGTGACTATGGCTTCTCTTGAAATATTTAATTTATTATACCATGGCTTATATGTCTCTTTGTGAAAATAATCAAAATACTGAGTGCCTTTTATCCGTCCTTCTTGACAAAGTGTTTCGGAGGTAGCTTTTATGGCTCTTATTCGTTCGTGATCACGTAAATCTGTGTATGGAATTTTGATATATTTTAGTGCTGTTTTATTTGATGCTTTTTTAGCCAGTCTGTCTGCCTCCTCATTGCCTTTGATACCAATATGTCCTGGAATCCAATCGACTTTTATTTTACTGTTATTCTTAGCTTTGGTTGTAAAGTCATGGAATTTTTGCTGTATTTTGAATATATATATACGTTTGTGACAATGTTTGTATCATTCTTTGCAAAGGACGCCAGGACACTTTTGGAATCGGTAAATATAATATAGTTCTTATTTGGATTTTTCAGTGCTATATCCATAGCTAGAGTCAAGGCGAAGCATTCGGTAGTGAATATTAAAGCACTTTTGTTTAAACTACGTATTTGATTTTTTTTAGTTTCAGCGCAGTGACAGACACTTCCTACCGATTTCGAAGAATCTGATATGCTGCCATCAGTATAAAGAGCATAGGCTTTTGTAATTTGTATAATTTGATTGATTTCGGGATTCGAATTTTTTTTCTTTTTTAATTTCTCCCCTAGCTCCATGTTTATATATGTATGTTTAATTTGGGATTTGTAGTCATATACGTCTAAATAATAGTGTTTGTTTGACAGGATTATTCTATTATTGAACGTGAGATTCGTTGGACAATCCGATTTTTGAAATCATATTGATTTTTAGTTTCTTCTACAGATTGTTTAAAACTGTTGATATTCTTGTGGACATTTAGACTAGTATTTAAATAGATTTTATTAAGATAGCTATAACATAGATATTTGGAACGTTCTTGTAAGAAAGGTAGTTTTGATTGGGACAGGAGTACATTAGTGGGTGTACTTTTGCGAAGTCCTAATGCAAGTCATTTTTTACATTTTTTCGATCTGCTTTTTTGATAAAGTGAACGTGTGATTTTTTCCAGTTATTGGGGTAAGTGCGAGTACTATACATTTCATTAAATAGGTCTAGGAGAATGAGTTTATAATTTACGGGTAGTTTTTAAGTATGTCATACTCTATACGGTCTATGCCACAGGCAGATTTACTATTTTTACCCTCCAGTGCTGTATTATATTTATAAAAATCGAAAGTAGTACTTAGAAAATTGTTAATTTGACATGATGGCAGCCATTCAGAATTGGGTGGGGATCGAAGAGGGTATAATTTATCTAACTCGATATTTATTTTTTCCTGGTCTTGGTGGTTCTCAGAAATGTGACAAGAAGTGATCTTAGTCTATTTATTTTTCAAAATAAATGGTAGTGTTCCATACAAAAGTTTGGCTCGTTCGAAAGTTAATTATTTGAGCGAAGTTTTTAAAATTTTCCCCTTTTTCATTTTTAAACAATCTTCTTGCTTCGGCGGCACATTTCTTGTAATTAATGTAGTCTTCTATTTTTTTGAAAATTTTGATTTTTTGAATGCTGCCAGTCGCAGTCTCTTAGCCTTATCGCGTTCTGAGTCTCACCAAGGTGCAGGATTACGATGAATTTTTTTATTTACAGATTTTCTTTTTAGAGTATTTGGAAGTAAAGTTTCTGTTAAAATACGCAAAAAATTTTCATATTTATCATTTGTTGAGCTATCATTATAAGTGCATGACATAAATTTATAGTATTTATGTTTTAAATCGTAGTTTCACTCACCGATGTGATATTTTATTTCAACTCACCGATGTGATTTTTTATGATTTTTTCTCGTATATAATCTTTTCTAAGGAAAGCTATATGTGTATTGGGAAGTGATCAGAGCCCCAGGTTTCCTTAGAAATTGTTACATTGATTTTATCTGACAAATTTGTAGAAGAAAGGACGAGATCTATATTTGAAGAGTAACCTTTAGGCTTCATATAAGTAAAAATATTATGGTTATGTAAAAATAAGTTGGAGTTGTTAATGCATTCAAGAAGTTTTTCCCCGTTTACATCAGTTATATTACAATTCCAAGCATGTTGCAGGGCGTTAAAATCACCTATATAAATTGTGTGACTTTTTCGATCGATTATATAAATAAATTATTCCATTCGGTCTGATATAGGAAACCTGGATTTCTGTAATATACGATTAAATCAAGTTTTGGTTGTACATTTGTTATTTTAATTCCCGTTACTTCATTTGAGCGGTTTAAATTATAATTATTGTTTAGTTCAAAATACGATACGTTATTCCGGATTAGTATAAAAATTCCTCCTCCTTTAGAGTGCGACCTATCTTTCCTGAAGCTCGTAAATTCACTGATTTTGTCAATTGTGTCTTTGATTTTGTTGTAATTTTTCTCCGTTACCCATGATTCCACGCAAATAAAGATATCTGTGTCTGCTAATATGCTCGGAAGTTCATCCTGTTTATTTAATGTACTTCTAGCATTCCAGAATATTATTTTAAAATTATTAGTGTAGGTATTTGCCATAATAGAATTTTAATTAAGTTACTCAGTATCGATTATTGTTGATATATCTGTAGTTTCTGTCATGGTAACTGTAGTTTGGTCACTTGTTAGTTTCATAAGCTTTGTTTTTATTTCAGTGCATTTTGTTTTCAGGTGACGGTTATCAATTTACGTATATATTTCTTCTATTATTTTTATTAAATTTACGTGATCTTGTATATGCTTATAAAATTCTGGAGTATTTAATTGTTTGTCAGTATTTTGTAAGAATGAGCTAAATTGTTTAAAGCTTGAGTTATATTTAATGGTTATTTTTTCTATGAATTGTCTTGTATTTGTCGATAAGCTCTCTAAGATGTTATGTGCTTCACTTTTTATTGGTGCAGAATTCTATTTGTCAATTTTATTATTTGGTCGTTTTTTCTTTACTTGCTTTTGTAATTTTGTGAAATTGGATTCATCGTCGGTAGAAGAGATTCCCGATGATTCACGATTGTTGATTTTTTTAGTTTGGTTAGTGTGCATAGTTTCTGCTCTAATATTTTCAAATTCTTCAGTAGTCATGGATGAGAGAGCTGGGCGTTTGAAGCTTACCTGGTTTTCAGTCTTATTGACTAAACTTATATTGTTCATTTCCTGATCTTTGGAAACATTGTCGGAATTATACGTCACGTTTGCTTGTGTAGAATTTTTGGGGCATAGCTTAGCTATGTGGCCTTTCTGTTTACAAACATAATACTCTATCGCATCGATATTTAAATAGATTCAGTATGTTGTGTCTTCGTAAGTTATTTGTATAGATCCCCTTAAGAGAATTTCGTCGCCTTCTTTGATATATACTTGTCTTCGGTGTGACTGTACGTGTGAGCGTCCACGTTTACTTAAACTTGCTTTAATGTTGTAAATTGATGATACTAGCGAGATACTTTTTTTCTGAGGGCATTGGCTAGTACTTCGTTTGGAATATGAGTTTGTACATTTGACATCACTACTCGCTTATTTCTTTCTATTAAGGGTCTGATCTTAAGGTCTATATTTATAAAAGGAGATTTTTGGTATAGAGATTCTTTACACTTATCATTTTTTCCAGAATGTCAATATAGTCGTTATTTGTCAGACCTTCCATAAAATCAATTACTATTCCTTGATCTTTTATGAATGAGTAGCACTTGCATAGCTTTTAACTTGTGTTAGATTTTTACTAGGATTGTTTATTTCTTGTTGGGATAGTACACTTTTGATCTTGGTCGCCATTTTGGCCAAGACAAAATATTTCGAACTTTGCAAATTGTTAAACAATTCGCAAGCTCGAAATGATATTATTTTATGACGAACTACACTTTATTTAAACACTAAATACAATTATTAACGATGTGACGATACTGTCCAAATTTCTCAGAGGCGCTTCTTTACAAACACGTCTGCTCGCTTCAACGTTTCGAACAGGACCTCGTTAGCAATATGATTTTTTATCTGCGTTGAATTTTGGATCTACGAGGTTAGACAACTAAGTAATACAACAATATTAAAAAATCGAGTATATTTAAAAATTAAGGTACATCGATGTGATCCCCTTCAAAGTAATCCCCTCTCGCATCTATACACTCATTCCAGCGAGTTTTCCAGTTATCCTAAGAATTCTGAAACACTTATTGTGGGATCTCTCCGAGTACCCTCGTCACAGATTGTTGCATGTCTTCAACGGAGCCAAAATGTCGACCTTTGATAAATTTTTTCAAATAGGGAATAGGAAAAAGTCGCAGGGTGACAGATCCGATGAATAGAGCGGTTGTGGTAACGTTGCGATGTCTTTAGACGCAAAAATTGAAAGACACTGAACGTACTTTGACAGGGAGCATTGTCGTAGAATACTTGATTCAAGGTTTGTCCAGGTGGTACAAATTTTTTATGAACCGCCTCTTTACTGAAAAGAAGTAACTGAACATGGTTTTCACTTTGGACTTGCTCATTCTCGCCTTCTTTGGGCTTGGCGCTCTAGGGGACAGCCACTGTTGGCTTTTTCATTTAGTTTAGGAGTTATATTGAAAGCATCAATTTTCATCACCAGTAATTACTCGATCGAGAAGAGTAGGATCCTTTCAACCTGTTCGAGACAATATTGAGCGATGTTCATTCGGTGGGCTTTTTGCTCATCTGAAAGCTTCTTCAGTACAACCTTCGCGCGCAGCATTTTCGTCGTCAAATATTCGGTTATAATCTTTCTAACTGTTTCCCGGTTAATGTTCAATTCTTCAGCCAACATTCGAATTCGCCGGTCTTGACTTGACGGTCAAGAGCACGGACGCGCTGCGTATTCGCGTCGGTTCGCACTTGAATTGGCTCTCCACTCCGCGCCTCCTCTTTCACGCTTTTACTGTATTTTTTAAAATCGGCATACCACCGAAGCATCTGACTACGACTCAGGGCATCACTGCCATATACTTTAAGCACTTTTTCATAAGTTTCTGTCGCAGTTTCACCAAGTTTCACACAAAATTTTATCGGGCACCGTTGCTTTAAATTTCTCTGTTCCATTTTCGTGACATATACTACTCACGCGTTGTTACAAAACACTAAACAGCTGGCAAAGAAATGATCGTACAAGGGTTGTCAAAGTATCAATCGAGACAGTAGGGATCTACTATTACGGTGGCAGAATTACAGGTTTGCGCAAGACCAGAGGCCGAGAAAGAAAATCGGCTAAATTACTTAATTGTCTGACCTCGTATAATATTTTTACAAAAATATAAGTTTATTAATTTCTATTAGCAGATAAGCAAGTTAAATAGAATTTTACTGAAATATTATTTAAAAGTTGATTTGATAGTAGAGCCCAGCTATATTTTACAATTCTATATTTTTTTTCCTATAAATAAATTCGTAATAATAAAATAATAAAATAATAAAATTTAAATAATAAATAATAAAAAGATCACAATAAAAAATTATTATTATTAATTTTTAACATACATGAAAAATGAAAAGAAAAATAGAAACGCTAATTGTATAAATTCATAAGCTAATACAGATTCACGAGACGTAATCTAATTATAAATCGCACTGTGTTTTTCCAGTTCTTACAAGTGCACTCGCAGAGCACTGATCCTTTTGCATGATTTATCGTGCAATATTATAAAATTGAACAAAACTGTGAGGAGAACTCTGCAAGACTTGAGAGCTTGGGCAGGGAACGAGGTAGGTGAGAGCGAGGGGGAGGATGCGCAGATAAACGTGTACAAACGAGATTGATTAATCGCGTATAAAAGGGCCGCTGCTGCGGCGGAGGTAATACGAAAACCCATACCATTCTGATTTTTGAATAGAATTTGACTAGCAGATCAGCCATCGCATCAGGCTCACTCGAGAAACACATAGTGAAGAATAGCCCTTCCGAAAGCGTGCACGCGCGTGTACGCAGGTGGCTTGGAGAAAAGGTCTTTCGAGTTTAAAGCATCGATGGAATTACCGTCTGTTAATGAGTTTAGAGCGCCGTAAGGATAGACTATATGAGAGAAGCTGGGATAAGGGAGAGAGTAGGAAAACTCTGTCTCCTTCTTTCCTAGTTCGTAGGCTTATCGCCAGAGCGATTGTCGATCTTTCGTCTTCTTCGCCCCCCGTGTTCTAGTAGGCTCGCAGAGGTATTGGTGAGACGTTCTATGGCATCGTCGGGCTCTCGACGTTTATTCGATCATTCGAATTATCTCAATATCTCGACAACTTTCCACTGCTACCAGTCAGTATTTTGTTCTTGTAGAAAGACTACTAGAGAGATGCCTAGCCTGGCTTAGTTCTTCCTCTTCTCTCTCTCTCTCTCTCGCTCTCTCTCGCTCTCTCTCTCTCTCTCTCTCTCTCTCTCTCTCTCTCTCTCTCTCTCTCTCTCCCTCTATCTTACTATTCCTCGATGCGGCTTCGTATACGAAGATGTGGTAAGAACATCACGTTAGGTTATAGGAAAGCAGGAGAAAGGACAAAAGGGGTGAACGAAGAATTAATTAATGAACGACTTCCATAATCGCATTTTCCTCTAAGACATTTGATTTACAATGACGAGTAATGGAACAAATAGATTAATTAAGACTTTTACCACTAACATTGATGTTAGTTAGGAATTTTCTGTATTCTGTGACTTTCTTCTTTTTATTTAAAATTTGAGAAGTTTTTGTTTACAAAAACTTTATACTTTTATATTAAACTTTTGATACTGTATTGAATCGATAGAACATATGTATTAGAAATGTAGTATTTGACCTAGTGATATTAATAAATATGTAATTTCTGGTCATGTCTATGCACTTCTAAATAAAATATCTATCAGATTCACAATAGTCATATTGTTATTTACGTTATGCTGAGGAGGATGAATTCGAACAGGTAGGAAAGTGCAAAAATGAAAAAATAAATAGAACACAGCAATTTCGCTGTTCATAAATAAGCCTGACTTTATAGCACGTAAAAACTCCTTCGGAGTAAGGGAGAAAGCCAAATCAAGTGTCACTTTGTAGTTATTTTTATAGAAATGGAAGATATTAATAAACAGTAAATATATCAATAGAATGAAATAATCTATCGGCAATATCTACACAATTCTATTGACATGAATATGAAATTTCAGCTAGTACACTTTTATTAGGGAATAATTCTTAAAGCAATATAAACCGATCAGTTCGGAAAGGGATCCAGGTTAGCCATTTCTGTGCGTATAGATCTGAGCTGAACACGTCGCATAAGTTCCTCCTCTCCGGCTGACGAAGCATCAGCGATGAAGTGGAGCTAACTGATAAAGATCAACCGTCAGACACCCGATGAGTCTAGTCGCGGGACTACCTGACTAGCCGCATATTATTCAAATAATATTCAAAGCTAAGAAATATGAGAAAAGGAAGGAAATTAAAATAATAAACTAACGAAAGTATAATATTCAAGCTACGTCTCCGTTTATTCGTTATAACCTCGACGTGTCTCTGTGTCTCTTTTTTCCCGAGAAATAGTTGCAACTTAACAGTTTATTTTATTAATACATTCGAAATTTTTAAAGCTATAGGTTTGCATATTAAAATTTCGTGGATATCATATGATAATTTATATCACTGTGATTCTTTCAAGTATCAGATATAGATTAAAAGAACTCTACTTCACAATTTGTTACTATTAAATGAAATTATAATGTACTCGTAAAGTCTCTTCTCCTTTACAATGTCTTGTTATATAAAACTAATTATGCATGAATGTATTCACATTCATGACTATTGATCGTATAATATAATTTTTAAAATATATGTAGTAAATAAATATTACTCACAACAATAAGAGAAATAGAGAGCCTCTTTCATCTTTTGCCAGCAGATTTGAAATTAAGAAAAATCTACACCACAGCACATAAGTACATATATTAGGCGATGTCGCCTGTTAAAGGTGATTGAGCTTACTAAAATAAATTGTCCCTGGCGCTCAGTAGCTGCCGAATGTTATAAAGTCGCTCGTTTGTTTTTCCATACTAGGGGCTTGTATTAGTCTATTTCTCTCCCTCTCTCTCTCTCTCTCTCTATCCGTCTTTATCTTTTTCTCTATCAAACTTTCTATCTACCCTCCATCTTTTTTCTACCTTCTTTATCTGCTTATACATATGTTCCCGTCAGCTTGTACTTTATTTCTACGGACCGCAATGGAAGGAGGGGAGATTGCTGGAGACGCTCATTAAGAATGCTAAATTGGCTATTCATATTCAAAATTTTATATCTTGCGTTCTCCGATTTACCGCATACCGCCAACTAATTTATTCGAATTCGATCCTCTCTTACTACCTCGGTTGCAACAAATCCCCCAAATCTTTCTCTTAATACATTCGTAATTCTACTAACGCCACACCGGGGAAAAATTTGCCTTCTCTGTGTGTCTGTCTGTCTTTCTCTTTCTCTCTATCTTTCTCTCTGTAGGATTTGTACTTTTACGTTTCCTGAACTTACATATTATCCCCGCTTGAAAGGAATAACAACAGAAAAATGTATATAATATAATAAATTATAAAGTATGAACAGTATTTTAAACATATAAACTATAATATAAACTATAATAAATAAACATATAAAATAAATTCTTGTGTTCTTATTATAAAATAGGTTAAGACCTTTGCACATTCTTTGTTTACAGATTGTTATGTAAAATATGCCAGTGTTATGAATAATAGTTACCAATTAGTAAGATCAGAAATGTTCAGAATATAATAAATTAATTATTATTAATTGTGTACATTTGAATAATTACTAAGGTGCTTTTGGACAAAGGACCTAAGAACAAAAGAAAAGAGGGAAGATCTTGAAACCATTTGAGAAACTGCATATCTGCAAAAGCTTTTGAAAGAACAAAACGATGAAAATCCATTAATTCACGAAATGTAGGAGCTAATGATTCTTAATCCTAAAACCGACCATAAAACCATGAGATAACAGCAATAATACATACACTTCGGCTTTTGCCATTCGTTGAGTTCGGCTGCCCGTCGCTCACAGCCTCCGAGTAAAAGGCAAAGTGGGTAGTGCAGAGACGGAAAACAGTAGTTGCTAATTCACGTGTCGTCACGTCATCGCCCACCCGCATCGCGTCGGGAGCATCCAGTAGGGGCTGCAGTCGGGCTCGGGAACGAAAGTGGCTCGCGCGCAGGATCATTATAAATAGTTATAATTACAACAGTCGCGCGTGCTTAATCCAATTATGCTGATTAACGTTGTACGTTGCACCTCCTGTCTCTTCCTTCTTCTTCGCCATCTCGCCCTTACGGCGCGATGTCCCGTCTTTGTCTCACGCGCGTTATTGCGAGGTGGCTGCAGCGGGGCACTGACTGAGGCAGCCGTGGCAAGATAAAGAGGGAGAACGAGCAAGTAACCAGGCGCGCTCGCATAAAATATACCTAATTACCATGGCTAGAATCCCAGGATCAAGAGAGAGAGAGAGAGAGAGAGAGAGAGAGAGAGAGAGAGAGAGAGAAATGGAGTAGGGTAGAGACTTGCCCTCTCCACGAAGTATTATGCTTATGCATAGACAAGTTATAGCGAGGCTAATTCGATTATTTCTTCGATGACGAGAGACTCGCACATACCACCCTTTATCTCTAATATCTCTTTCTTTCTCGAACATGAAACGTATAGATACAGAAGGGCGGTGGATAAAGAAAGAATCGGCAAACAGATGATGCGAAAAGGATACGAAGCGAGATAAGCGATCATGCGTGGGATCGGACACTGAGAAAGTTTGAAACCGCTTTAAACCGAAACGTAACTTTTCTCGATGTGCATGCAAGTTGGTCGGTTATTGTGAATGAAAAAACCAAGAATTCGGAGTGGGCGTGAAATAATTTGCTAAACGCATCCGGAAAAATGCAATCGATTTTTATGATAAATGAGAGAGGTTCGACCCTTCGTCGATGCTTAGAATAATTGGCTGTCGATTATAGGTATAACGGTGACTTTCGTTACTTTATAATTGACTGAAGAATGTTTTGAAGAGAACAGAAAAATTTTTAAATCAAGAAACCCAGTTTTACGTAAGAAAAATGATATTCCTTCTCTTAAGGAAAAGTATTTTTTTCTCCAAATTGTCGCAATCAAAAACTATAGGTATTTGATTAAAATAATTATTATAGATACTACTTAATAGAAATCATTCTAATAAGAGCTTATCAAATATTAAATTATATATTAACATCATTGTGTTCATGGTTTCTTGTAAATTTATATGTACAATAATAAAATAAATCAGTTTAAAATTTTGTTTCTTTCTAATATTAAAATTTTTTTACTTCAATGATTGTAGATATGTATATTAAAGATTGAGTTTATTTTTTAAGTATTTAAATATATATTTAATATTCATATATTTATTATAAAATCTACTATTCCATTATATTATAACGATAAAACTACTATAAGTAACCTTGCATTCAATATTTCTTTTTATTACGAAGATGTCCATGAATCATAGATATCGATTCGGAAATCTATAAATAAGTAAAACATAAAAGTTAAATTTAAGGAAGTAGGGGTAGTTAAATTGTCCTTTACTAACATAGAATATACATTATTTTATTTTTTAATTTTTATTTTATTTTGTGATTATAAACAAGGACAGCCTGACTCTCATTATGTATCTTTATAGTATTTTATTCTATAAAGACTATCAGACCGATAAAAATATTTATTTGTTAGATTATTTTAGCCTTCTATAAATAATAAAGCAAAAAATACTTGAAACTAAATATCGGAGAGTATCGTAAAAGGATGTAAACATGTGTGTCCGCTGGATCTTATTACGATCTGCGTCTTTGCTGCCCTGCGCGGCAAATGATTTATGAGTTTATTGCCTAGATGCCTGATGTGTTTTTATAGGTTTTAAGTTTCACACAAGGGCTTGCAGAGTTTTCAATTTCGAGTACTGCAGTTAGTCTTGCGTTGTTCTTTCGTTTGAACAGACGTCTTTTCTTTCCTCGTTTGAAATAAAGTTCATGTTAAAAGTTTATTTCGTGTATCTTTATTTTAACATTCCACCTACTATATTTAATAAAAATTCAACATTATTAAATTAGAATATTGAGATAAATGAATAATCATTTCAGTCGTGATTACGAGTTCGTAGTGAAAAGAC
Organism: Sycobia sp. Sy_11; assembly: GCA_018907035.1. Taxonomy (NCBI): domain Eukaryota; kingdom Metazoa; phylum Arthropoda; class Insecta; order Hymenoptera; family Epichrysomallidae; genus Sycobia; species Sycobia sp. Sy_11. The sequence goes on from JACCIC010000250.1 coordinate 544,910, forward strand.
GTGTTCATTACGCGCTATACTCTCGAATCAAATCACAACACCAGGGCTTAGCCCTATTTCATTCGCATATAGCGAGTGATCCACTGCAACTATAATGTCGCATTCAACACAGTTTCAAACTACAACAAATTTTATACCTACGTTTGTCATAAAAAATTCAGTCAGTTACTCAAAAATTGCAGAAGATGCTTCACCCAAAAGGGATCAAGGAATAATTCTCGATTGTGTAGAAGGTTTAAATCTCACAGACTACGCGTGTGCTATAGGTGATCTTGTGCTACCAAAGAACATCTTCTATGCTTCGAGAATCTCGAACAACCGGGTTTGTATGTACCTATCTAACAAAGAGTTTGTATCGAATCTAACGTCTAAGTATGAATTTATCATAATAAGCAATAAAAAGTAACCTTAAGGCCGTTAATATCACAAAATAAACGAATCATCTTCTCAAATGTCTCACCAGACATACCTAATTATATACTTGAAAATCTTCTCACACAACTTAATGCAAAACGCGCATCTGCAGTAACTACCTTAAAAGCTTCAATAACAAAAGAAGGATTCGGTCACATAGGGAGCTTCCGAAGATAAGTCTACATAAAACCATCAGATGTAACTAAAATTCCAGAACTTTTTAAAATCAATTACAATGATGCCGAGTATATTATTTTTGCCGGTACGGAATTCCTTAAATGTTTCAATTGTAATACAGAGGGCCATTTAGCTAAGAATTGCTCCAGCAGTACGACACAGATAAACTCTGAGCATAAACAAATACTCGATCACAACATACTGGAACAACCAAGTCAGAATAATAACAATGCACACGAAGCAGAATCATAGGTTAAACCACTTAATAATAACAGTGCGCCTGATCGTAGCGTTTCATAGACAATAACAAAAGAAAGCTCATAAATCTACATTGATTCCGAAACCAATGACAACAATAAACGTATACATTCCACAATCAGCTCAAGTAAGTCTCAAAAAAACACTCAAATAGTTAAAAAAGCTTCAAAAATAAGTAAAACAGAAATACAAGAAAATCCTGAAATCACCCGATACACAAGCATGGAATTATCTTATGAGACGCAGCCAGATAATCTAGATAACAAACTCACCTCAATTAAAAACTACTTAGAGTCAGGAAACACACTTCTCAACTATAATCAATTTAAAAGTCTACTGGAAAATACTGCAAATGTAAAAGAACCCCAAGACATTATCCTCCAATACACAGACAATCTAGATCAATTTACTAAATTTATAAATAATCATGTATATCCCAATGTACGAAATTCCACCATTAAGAATAAATGCACAAGATTACTAAATAAAATTAATAAAAATAGCAACCTACCTTCAAGTAACACCTCCTTAGGATCAGATAATGAAGAAATAATTAAGTAAAATGGCTAAAATTATTCAATGGAATATTAACGGCCTTAGAGGGTAATACGAGCTTCTACAGCAATTAATATTGAAAGAACAGGCAAACATAATTTGTCTAGAAGAAACAAACCTGAAACAAAATCAAACCATAAAAATAAAAAATTTCACTAGTTTTAACAAAAATAGAACAGACTGCAAATCGGCCAGTGGTGGAGTTAGCATCTTGATAAGAAATTATTTATTTTGAGAAGAAATGCAAATAAAAACAGACATTGAATGTATAACAGTTACCGTTAAAATCAACAAAAAGAAAATCACTATCTGTAATATCGATCTTAGCAATAAATATGAGACTAATTATAGTATGATAGAGAATATCATAAAACAACTACCAAAACCATTTATTACTCTTGGCGATTTTAACAGCCTCAGTCGTATATGGGGCTCTTATAAATCTGACAACAGAGGCAAAATAATAGAAGAAATTTTAAATAACTATAATGAGATTATATTGATAAATAATATGTCGCCAACTCATTTTAACATCGCCAACGGCACTAAAAGCGCAATCGACTTAACTTTCTGTAGCAGTGATATCTCATCCGATTTGGATTGGCGAGCATGTGACGAATTATATGGCAGCGACCACTATCCGCTATTAATAACATATAATATAGTCGATACAGCACCACCTCATCATACTCCAAGATGGAAATTCGACAAAACTAATTGGCCTTTATTCAAAGAAATAATTAATCACAATATTACAAATCTAGAAAATTCGTTTAACTATACAATTAATAACGAACAGATTGATATAAATAATATAATAGATGATTTTTCAAATTTGATTCTAGCCTTCGCAAGTAAAAGCATCCCAAAAACAAGCGGCAAATATCAGAAGAATAAAACGGACTGTTGGAATGAAGAATGCGAACAAATTATCAAAAAAGCTAAAAAAGCGCTCAATAAGTACCGCAAAAGTAAATCTACAGAATCCAAAATAGAATATAAACGACTTAAAGCACTAGTGAAGCGAACAGTAAAAGAAAGTAAACAAAAATCATGGCTAAAATATCTAGAATCAATGAACTATAAATGTTCTGCGAAAAAATTATGGCAAAAAATCAAATGTATAGATGGACATAGTACATTCGCAACAATAACATTAAAAGAAAATAACAGAATTATATCGGACTCAAAAACGGTAGCTAATCTGCTAGCAGAACAATTTGCTTCTAATTCCAGTGACAACAATTACAACGAAAAATATCTAGCATTCAAAAACGAAAATGCAAATAATCTTACTATAAAGGTAGAAGACACAGAAGAAACCTCAACAAGCCGAATCAATAAACTATTAGCAATGAATCAACTTTTAGAAACACTAGCTACAACTAACAACACTAACTCAGGACCAGACGAAATTCCGAATATTTTCCTAAAACAACTCCCACAGTCAGCATACAAATATCTATTAAATATATTGAATATAATTTGGACAAAAAAATTATTTCCCAGTATATGGAGACAAGCTATAATAATGCCACTGCTTAAACCCAGTAAAATAAAGTATAACAAAGATAGTTATCGACCTATTTCTCTAACTTGTTACTTATGCAAATTAATAGAAAAAATTATTAATAAAAGACTCCGTTGGTATCTAGAAATAAATAATATTATAAACCCTAACCAAAGCGGGTTTCGGGAAAATTGCTCTTCAGCAGACTGCCTAGTAATGCTCGAATCCAATATTCGTGAAGCATTCGCTAACAATCAACACATGATAACACTGTGTCTTGATATGGAGAAAGCTTATGATCTAATCTGGCGTCGCAGAATCCTCACCATACTATTGAAATATAATATAAAGGGTAACATGTTTCATTTTATAAAGAATTTCATCGCCAACAGGACTATTAAAGTCAAAGTTAACAATACATATTCAGATCTACACACTATTCAGAATGGAGTACCTCAAGGTTCGGTTATCAGTGTTACCATCTTCTTACTTGCAATAAACGATATTGTTAACTGTATAAAACCACCAATCAAATGCACAATCTTCGCTGATGATGTCAATAAAAGGTAAAAACTTACAAATGAATCAAAAACTCCAACAAGAGGCCTTAGACAGGCTTGTAAACAACTCGAATACAGTTGGATTTAAAATATCAGAACCCAAAACACAAGCAATGATATTCAGTAGAAATACACAGCAAAATGACATACTAACTCTAAAAATTGACAATAAAAGAAAAGAAATAGTGAAAGAAATTAAAATTCTTGGAATAATTTTCGACAACAAACTCACTTTTAAAACACATATAGAAAATCTAAAGGGTCAGTGCAGCAACAGATTAAATTTACTTAAAGTATTAGCAGCGAAAAACTGAGGAGCTAGTCAAAAGCTTATAGTCAATACTTTCAAAGCTCTCATTCAGTCAAAACTAGGCTATGGTTCTATGATATACAATTCTGCAAAAAAAAACATTCTCTCGAAGCTAGATCCTATCCTTAATACTGCAGCAAGCATAGCCACAGGAGCATTTCCAACCAGCCCAGTCACCAGTATATTATCAGAAAGTCAATTAATGCCATTAGATTTAAGAAGAAGAAAAATTTCGATGAACTATGCTATACGATTACACACAACACAAAAAAAATCAAGCGCACTCACTACTCTCTAATATAAGCCATAGGAACATCTCAACTACTCAACCATTTTATGAACGAGTGAGAGAATACTTTAAAAAATACAACATTGATACCAACCAAATTAAACGATTTACTCCTTATAATACACACTATTGGATAACAGCACCTAAATTACAGAAGGACATTATGATAAATCAGTCACAAACAAACAACAAAACAGAAATAACTAAGGATAGGAATCAACATATTTATACATGCATAAAGAAAATAAAACGATTAATAATTGCAGTTACAACTATCAACGATATTGAAAATATATTATTAAAACTACCGTTTTGGGTTAGTAAATCAACAGCATTTCAAATATTAATAAACAAAATCATTGAATCAGTAGAGAACCAAATAGGAACCTTCATTATCTACACAAGCCCTTTCCATACCAGCAAGGGTTTATCAACTAAAATCAATGTACCTAATGAAATAGCAAATAAATTACTACTTTTGAATGGAAAAATTAAACTATGTGCGTCTGAACCACCAAAGAAAATAAATAATAGAATAAAAGTATTAGTAAAACTAACCATCAATCTCCAACATGTAGTACATCTCTCAGTACACAAATACAACAAAATACATTTCTACAAAATCATAGATAAAAGTATAAAAAAGACTGGTGTAATATTTGGAAACACGAATCCAACAAGTCTAAACTTAAAAAGATCAAATCGAATGTGCTTAAAGCTAACCCAGCCATCACGTTTGGTAGAAGAGATCAAGTTATACTCACTCGTATTCGCATAGGACACACTAAACTAACTCATCAATATCTACTAAATAAAGAAAGTCAAAAAAACTGTGTAAATTGCAACAAAGTGGCTACTGTTGAACACATTGTACTATTTTGCCCATTATACGAAGAAGCACGAATAAAAACTAAATTAAAAAAGGATTTAAATTCTATATTGAATGACAGAAATCAATGTAAAAATCTAATTAAATTCATAGATTTATGTAATTTACGGATCCATATATAATTGTTACATAAAAATGTAAATATACTTAATGTAAATTAAAAATTATTGTATGAATTCTGACAAGTCGTCAATACCCGAAAGGGGGACACGACTTAAAATAATAAAGTAAAAAAAAAAATAATCATTTCTCTTATAGCAATTTAACATCTATTGATGTGCCAGTAAATTTAAAGTAAGTGAATACGTAAATTTCTCGATTATTACTGATACTCTTTTTCATTAATATTTTTGTCCAATAAAAATAATAAATGTAATATTTTACTTAACAATAAAGAAAAATAAAATATTAGGAGTGTGAATAAGTCTTTCCCGTTTTTTGTAAGAGATGGCGCCACCAATACTGTGCGAGTATTCAATGGTTACATATGTCATAATCAAAGCTTATTCATATGTCAACAATTCCATACTAACACATTAGTTAAAATTTTTTCGCATCATAAATTTTTGATATCGTGAAAATGTCGAAATTTGAGCCGAGTCGACGTCATTTGCGGGAAGTTTCACTTTATTGGTTCAATTTGAAGAAATCTGCTGCCGAGACGCATCGATTGCTTCAGGAGGCTTATGGAGAAGGTTGTGTCGATGATTCAAGTGTTCGCGAATGGTTTCGACGCTTCAAAAGCGGTGATTTCGACGTGGAAGACAAGGAGCGTTCCGGGCGGCCGCAAATCTTTGAAGATCGAGAATTGGCGACTTTGCTTGATGAAGATTCTTGTCAAACGCAAGAAGAACTTGCTGAAGCATTGGGAGTTGACCGAACAACCATTTCCAAGCGTTTGAAAGCCATGGGAATGATCCAAAAGCAAGGAAATTGGGTGCCGTACGAACTGAAGCTGAGAGACGTCAAACGGCGTTTTTTCACTTGCGAACAGCTGCTTCAGCGACATAAAAGAAAGGGTTTTCTGCATCGTATCGTGACTGGCGATGAAAAGTGGATACGTTACGATAATCCGAAGCGAAGAAAATCATGGGGACTACCCGGCCATGCATCATCATCGACGGCCATGCCAAATATTCATGGCGCCAAGCTCATGCTCTGTATATGGTGGGATCAGCTAGGTGTGGTTTACTATGAGTTTCTGAAACCGAATGAAAGGATCACAGGCGAGGTCTATCGACGACAATTGATGCGTTTGAGCCGCGCACTGCGAGAAAAACGGCCACAATACTCCGACAGGCACGACAAAGTTATTTTGCAACATGACAATGCTCGCCCACATGTTGCACCGCCGGTGAAAACATACTTAGAAACGCTCAAATGGGAAGTCCTACCCCACCCGCCGTATAGTCCAGACGTTGCTCCGTCTGATTACCATCTCTTCAGATCGATGACGCATGGCCTGGCTGACCAGCACTTCCATTCCTACGAGGAAGCCAAAAAAGGGGTAGATGACTGGATAGAGGCCAAACCGGTCGAATTTTTTCGCAACGGGATTCGTATGTTGCCAGAAAGATGGGAGAAAGTTGTAGCTAGCGATGGCCAATACTTTCAATAATTCATTTGTAACCATTTTTTCACAATAAAGGCTCAAAATTTGAAAAAAAACGGGAAAGACTTATTCACATACCTGATAATTTGTGTTATTTTATTATACTTATAACTGCATCATTATTATCATTATTATAATTATTAATAATTTTTTGATTTATTACTCGAGATTTCAGCAGGTAAATGATAACTATCAGTCAAGGAAAATTTAGTATCAATGATCTTTTTAAAAAAATTGATAGTTTTTTCTAGATTTTAATCAAAGTTCAGTTTATATATGCTTTCTTCTAAATATGCGAGTACTGTAGAAGGAAGAGATGAGATACAGAGATGAAGAGGTTCTCAAGAAAACATTCAAATGCCTCTTGAAACGCGTACTTCAAAATACGCACTAGTACGGGGCATCATGTGGCGCCGCCGGTGCTGCGCTCTCGAGCAGCGGTAGCCACTCAACCCTCTCGTTTCTAGCGGAAGTCCCTGCAATGAGCGTGACGTACCCTCCTGTCGTAATTGCCCCCCCCCCCCCACGTCTCATTCAACAAGAGGACGAGTCATCCGCAAAGTATTATTTTCCCGTACGCATTCCTCGCGCTCTAGACGAGATAAGGAGGCGAAAGCGTTGCTTTGGATACTTACTTTGTTATTTATTTTACTCCACGTTACTATTGATTACGCGTTTTTAAAAGCGCCCCCCAGGAAATAGTGCAGGATTGAATCTAACAGTTGGAAAGTTGCAGGTATAAAATTATTGGATTTCTCCTTTCATTTCAGAAGCGCACTTTATTCTAATTTAATATTTAATACATTATTTTCCGCAATAGTGTCTTCAGTTTCAATTGGGATCGATTTATTAAATATATTACATGCAATATAACCAAATAAAGTTTTTAGAATATCCGAAATTTTTAGACTTTATTCAATTCAAAAAGTAAAGTTGATTAATTTTGTGACGCATATCAAAAGTGAAGACTATTTCATATATTTAATTAGAATTTCAATGTTTATGTATTTAATGTCAAAAAATGTTTACATTCCTACTTCTTTTCGTTCTCCTAAACAAAGTTTTACATTAGTTTATCGTATAAAATATTTGCACATATAAATATATTAATTTGTATATGTATATAATCTATATAGATATTCTATATATATATATATATATATATATATATATATATATATATATATATATATATATATATAATGTATATCTATAGATATAATAGTTAAGCACAATACTAATAATTAATGCTAAATTATTTAAACAACATAATGCTCGAATTATAAGATTAAATTTGAATTATAAATTAAATTAAGGTTAAATATATATGTGCACCTACGTAATTAAAGAAAAATTAAAATTTTTTAAAAATTCTTATAAGAATCTAAACATATATACAATGCTTGTTCTTTAATTTAATCCATAAAATTTTAAATCATATAAATGTAATTGTCAAATATAATAGTTTTATAGCTGAATTTATTTACTAGTACATTTTTCTGAGAAGAAAAATTTCACAGACACTGTTTTTTAAAATGTCTTCGAAAGTTTGAATAGAGAAGAATTAAATTTGAGCCATCGAGTAGCATCGATGTTAAGTTCGCTTTTTTGAATTTTTCTAAAGTAATTTTTGTTACATTATTATTTATTATTATTATTATTATAATATTAAATATTCCTCACCTGAAAATCCGATTTCGACTTTTGCAGCTACGTCTTCCATGCACTAATTGCAGGTAGTTCTTTTACTCTAACGGAAGCATTGTCAGTTTCTGTCTGTCAATACGTCGCAATTCGTTGTTCATAGTAAGCTTAAAATGGTGATGCTTCTTTACATATTATCGCGTCTGGTTCGGAAAAAGGCGCGATTTCAGAGATGTAGCGAAAGCGAGATTAATTACATTTCTGTGAGAGACAGCGTATTTCAAAGCAATGTGCCTGCTTACTTCTCCTCTTTCTCTCTCTCTCTCTCTCTCTCTCTCTCTCTCTCTCTCTCTTTCTGGTCCTCTGTATTGGTTTTCCACCTCTGTCCATCGACAGAGATGAATAGGAGCATTCACGAAGACACGATAGGTACATACAAAAGAAGCAAGAGAGGGAAATAAAGAGAGACAGAGAACAAGAGACAGAGCGAGGGCGTTAACAGACGCATGCAGAGAGTCAGCGCGGTAGAAGTAGAGGTCGACGAAGAAGAAGAAGAAGCGAAGTCACGTTTGGAGTGACACGGTACCCAAGGGCTTGTTGTATTTATCATATAATTACCATAATAGAACCTGAACTTCTGGTTTCCTATTCTCCCCTGCACTCACCCTAAGGTCTCTGTTTCTTGAATAGGTCTGTTTCTCTTGCACCCGCTCTAATAAGTCGCGACTATAAATTGGAAACTCAGGAAATACATGTTCACTCGCGCCTTTACTTAAACCACCCAAACACTTTCTCCGTTCGAAGACTAATGGAAAGAGAGAAAAGGCGAGGGAGAGTGTAGGTCGGAGATAGAGAGACATTGTTGCAACTATCGTCAGACTACTAGCCTATATTGAGGTGTTTCAATGTAAGTGAATTATTAAGAAGGAATGAAAAATGATACGGTACGCTTTCCAACAGCTGTACTAAATATTTCATTCTATTCCTTACGAAATATATACATGGAGAATTATTCAATTATTAGTTGACTTTGCTAATCATTAATATTAAATCTAAATAATTATTATATAGGTATAATGAAGGTCTTACAAAAATTATTTAAGACTCTATATTTGATATTTAACTTTAACATTTTCATAATTCAATGGCAGTGTGGTATTTAAATTTGAAATTAACTGCTACTTTTCACCCTTAGTGTAAGTAGCCTCATCAACAATAATTCCCTGATCAAACATGTTCCCTTCCATAGTAATCATCAATGACTCCTAAAATTACCGGGATCCAAAGTATTGTTTGCATTAGAAACTCCATGCTGATGCCGTATTTATATACGACTTTGTTTGCAATGAAATCTTGACAGCAACTTTCCCCTTCCACCTCTATATGTTTCTCCACTAAGATTCGAAGCAGGATGGTGAGTGGCAGTCGGTATGCGATTCCCATTGTTTCACTGCTCTCTCTCTCTCTCTCTCTCTCTCTGTCTGTCTGTCTCTCTATTCACTTTAGTAGTTGCTCACCGAACCACTGCAAAAGCTATCCTCGTCACTCCTATTTCGCTCCGCTTTTTTTATGCTTATACTCGCGGAAATATTGCCAAAACATTACCCAGGCGCGAGCCCGTGTGCGTGCTCCTTTTCTTTTATCCACCCTCCGACAGTCCAACATTCTGGCGCGCTCTCTAGGGCAGTACTCTTATCGCGTGTTCTATACACGCGCGACATTCACTTTTTACCGTCCGAATAGAATGTAGTAGCTCGTGTGCATCGATTTGGGGACAGATTTTTCTATTTTTCCGGAAATTTAGTAAAACACCATATTTATCATACAGATAAATAATGTATGTTGAGAAACCAATTTATATTCATACTAATGCTGAATATGTAATTATAAATTAATAACGTTAAAAATAAATTAAATGCACGATTTTTAATTAATTTCTAAACCATAAATTTATTTAGACAGAAGAAATAACACGTAAGAATGAATGTGGATTTACATAAGAATCTTAAATAATTTACGTAAAATAAATAACTAAACTATAAATAACTAACAAATTCATTTCAGGGATAACAATAATGTCTTAATCAAATGAATAAAACAGCTCTCAATTTGAATTTTCTAAAAAGAAAAGTTGACAAATCAAGCATTTTAAAATAAAAATTAAATTTTTTTAATAAATAGTAAATAATATATCAATGAATTTTTAATGATTGTTCGAAACATGATTATTATTTATACTTTCAGAGCAATAATTGATAGGAAACCATTATCAATAACTAGCAGATATGTACATGAAATATTTGAATCTTTGTAGAAATTGCTGCATTTATAAGTTCGACACAAAGTAAATGACATTACTTAAAAATTATTTTATAAATTTTACTAGTTCTTCTAATTTATACAGTAACACTCGTTTCAAAGCATGCTTTAAAAACAGCCATTGTCAATGAAAACCATTGAAAAGTTCGTAGAAAAAGAAACGTAAAATAGACAAAGGATAATGTTGACAAACTAGACTATTTTCTAACTAGATATCGTCGAAAGTAATCTGAAAATGTACTTGTAATATATTTATAAAATGAAACTTGTAATATATTTACAAAGGACGTTATTTTTTGTTTTATCAAATTTTATTTTGAAGAAATTTAAATTTTGTAATTCTTTTGTAATTCTAATTTGGTTTCTACCAATATTATACTCTCTCTGTTCATGAAAGAATTAAGAAGCAATAATAATTAATCTTTTGTTAGTCCGAGTAGCAAAATCAACTATTTAAATCCAAGCAAATCTATCTACAACAAGTAATCTACTTCGAAAAAAGGAAGTAATTTTAAAAATTCAATCGTCGTTATCACTATATATTTTATACCATTGATGGAGTATTCCATCTTTTGTATTTGATCCTTTTATATTATATAAAACGCCAATTCGCTTTGGATAAGCTAAGATTCAGTAAGGGACGTGTCCGGCAGAATTCCTGCATTGAAGCGTTTTCGTCGCTGGCACTCACGAGGCGCGTAAAAACGTACAAATTGCGCGTAAATAATTGTATTTGCATATTCATTGAAAAGTAAATATTTAATCCCGAGCGGGTGATATGAGTGGGGAGTGAGAAAGCGAGAAAAGAAGCGAGAGTGAAAGAGAGAGATCAAGTGAAAAGGACAGAATATGCACATCAAACGAAGGTCCAAACGAGGTTAAAAAGAAGGTTAGTAGTGGTGGCTAAAGTGTAACGTATATATTAAGAAAGTGTAAGAGAAACCCCTTATAATCATCCCCTCTCTCACTCTCTCTCTCTCTCTCTTTATCTGTCTCCGTCTGCCTTCTTCTGTCTGTCTGTCTCTATCTCTCTCTATCTCTCTCTCTCTCTCTCTCTCTCTCACTCTCTCTGTCTGCCTCCCTCTGTCTGCTGTCTCTATATCTCTCTCTCTCTCTTTCTCTCTCTCATTCTAATGCTTTTCTCCCTCACGCCTGAGTCCAAGTCCAAGGCACATATCATACCCGGAAGTAGAATTTTACCTTAATTTTACTTAACGACACCATGCCGACGGCGGTGCAGCCCATCTACCACCGGACAAGTGTTATTTTTGTAATTTCGAAGGGCGTTAATAGAGATCCCCAGACTAGAGAGAGAGAGAGAGGGAGAAGAAGAGAGAGAGAGAGGGAGAGAGGAAGAGAGAGGGAGAGAGAGAGAGAAAGAGAGAGGAAGAGAGAGAGAGAGAGAGAAAGAGAGAGGGGGAGGAAGAGAGAGAGAGAGAGAGTGATAGACAAAGAACACTGTGTGCTTGCAGAACGAGAATGTTTACCTACGCAAACGATATCCCACTTTATTTGACCGTGCTTTCTGGCCACAGAAGTGAAAGAAATCCCATGAGTGGATTAAAGCCTATAGAACGCAAGGTACTAGTAATGCGTTAATAGCTTGAAAGACAAAATGTCTAAAGTAGAAAGAATCTCAATTATTCTTCTAAGTACACAATTTAAATTTATTTATATTTGTTGTATAATAATTAAATTTATTTAATAGTTTCTGATTTATTATAAAATATAAAACGTATTTGTAGTAAATTTATAGTAAAAACGGTAAAGGTACATAGATAGACAATCATAAAGTACGTAAATACATCATATTATATCATATCACACTTCAGATTTATATCATATCATATCATACTAATTTAAAAAGAGGAAGCGTATTTTAGTTTGTACACGATAAACAAAAGAACTACTGAACAGATTGCTCTGAAATTTGGCAAAAATAGATTCTATATTATCTTCAGAAGGACATAGGCTATGTTTTTTATTGAAAATCATTTTACTTATATATATATATATATATATATATATATATATATATTATAACCCCAAATTCGGGTTATTACTTACTGTTTGCCGGTGTGTGTGCGTGGGCAATTCCACGCTGCTGCTTGTGCACTCCGCTGCGAAGGGGACAGGGAACGGGAAATGAATCACGCGGTATACTCTATGAAATTTTAACAATATATGTTCAATAATATTTATTCTCGCATAAAACTAATTTAGAATGGTTGAATAACCCATACGCTATCGGCTGATTGCGGGTTTCGCAACGATATAATAATTATTTGCGCGGATACGTGATCACAAAAAATACACGGGGACGGGGGACACAGATCGCGACGCTTGCTATATATAACACGTGGGAACGACGGTATGGTATGGAACTATATACTACATGCTACCTACACACGAAATCACTTGCAAAACTATAAAATTACGAAACGATTAAACTATAATATTCTACTAACTATGCGCGATATAGATACATCAATCGCACTTAACCGCTAAGGTATACACGCGGGAATCGCGGCGCGCAGGCGCGGCTGTGGGCCTGGAACCTAGCTAAGCACACATATAGATGTTATAAAAGAACATAAGGCTACTTGCCGCCGACAATGATGCTGTCGCGGGCCTAATGCTCGCCGGTGCTCGCTGGCTCTCGCTGCTGCTGCGGCCGTTGCCTGGTGTCAGAGCGGCTGGGTGCGCACTCTCTCTCCCACTCACTCACTTGCGCGCACGCGCAAGGACATGGCGGCCGCGCCGCTAGCTCTCGCTTCTCGCTGGTGGCTCGCGCAGTTGCGCGTGGCTGCGGCTCATAGCCGCTGATGGCGTCGCCATCCGCGACGTTACACAGACTGCAGCACGTGTGCGCTTCCTCGAACTATAACGCTCACGGTCCGGGGCTGCTGCGAGGATATCGCCGCGTATCTTTTCCGCTCCTCCGATGTGCACGCACGTAGTTTACACAAGTGTAAATTCGAAAACCGTCAGCGGCGAAGGACGCTCAAAAGGCGACCTTCAACTTTGCAATTCGATGAAAGACGTAAAGAGAAAAACGATGTTGAAGCGGGGCGGATAAAACTGCATCGGACTATCTGAAGATCAGAGACAGAAGTGAAGTTCATTTCGAACTTAATGCCTATCGTTGCGCTTCCAGCGATCTCGCGGCTCGCGCGTACTAATTCGCGACTTCACGCGAACACTCGCGGTTTCACACGAGCTCTCTAGTCTACCGCCGCCGTGCGGGCGGTTACAATATATATTAGGTCCCATAACTGAGCCCTGGGGGACTCCCGCAGTAACCTTATGCGATACAATGCCTTCATCAGTTCGGTATAATATTATCCTATTCTCAAAGTAGCTGGCCACGACATTCTGTAAATAACCAGGTACTCCGAACTCTTTAAGAGAATTCATAATAGAAGACCAGCGCGCTGAATTAAAGGCATTCTTGACGTCTAGAGCGACAATGGCACAATACTGTTTAGTGCCACCTTTCCATCTCTTACCACTGATTGCATTTCTTGCGGTACACACTACCAGTTTAATGGCATCGACTCTTGATTTTGATTGCCGGAATCCAAATTGGCGTGAGGATAAGCCGTGCAATCCTTCAGTGAATGCTTCCAGTCGGCTACATATTATTTTTTCAAATATTTTACCTACCGTATCGAGCATACACAATGGCCTGTATGATGAAGGATCATCAAGTGGCTTATTGCCCTTAGGTAACAGGACTAACCTTTGAGTTTTCCAGCAATCAGGAAAAATACCTTCAAGAAGACAAGCATTATATGCTTTTAGAAATATAGATGGATTCTTTTGTATCGCCAACTAACTGCCGCATTAGGGGTACCATCAGGGCCAGAGGCAGCATTGTCTCTAGTCTTAGCGTAAGCATTATGTAGCTCCATTTCTGTTATAGGAGGTATATCGTAGTGTTGCGTGCGCAGTACAGTCCCATGCGTGTCATTGGGAAAGAGAGCGGAAACAATCTTGTCAATCAATACCGTGCTAGTGGGATGTATTAGTGCCCTACTCAATCGTACCATGACTGTTTTGTATGGTCGTCCCCATAAGTCATTGTTGGCCTCTGCACAGAGTTCAAGCCAGCATCGACGCTTGCTTGCCTTAATGGCCTTGACAAGCGCTCTTTGTGCTTCTTTAAATAAACTATTAAACGTATCACGATGGGTGCGGGCTCTTTGCGCAAGTCTACGTGTACAATGACATTGTTTGCGCAATTCTGCAATTTCATTTGTCCACCAGTAGACAGACTGACGATGTTTAAATCCGCTCTTAGTCATATTCATCGATGCATCGCATGCTTCAGAGATATGCTTCATGAGTGCATTTGCCAGATGGCCTGGTGCACCATATTCTAAACCCTCTTCTGATATTATAGTGGCGAACACTTCACAGTCTAGCGATCTGATGTTCCATTTCCGTGTGGGCAACCACTCATTGCACTTGTTCTTTACTTTCTTCTCTGCAATCTCGTACAAGATCGCCCTGTGATCACTGTGGGTGTAAAGCTCGCTTACTCTCCAATTAAGGATCCGCTGAATCAAGTCATCACTGGCGAATGTTACATCAATGACTGATTGTTTATCACCCCTAATAAAAGTGGATTCAAATCCCTTATTAACCACGTGAATTTGAAGAGAATTAAGGATATCAAGCAGCATACTACCTCTGTTATTTGTTGAAGCGCTTCCCCAGGCTGTGGACCATATGTTAAAATCGCCAGCGATTAATAATGGTTTCTTGTCCACGGCTTCATCAACTAATTTAGCTACAAGGTTTTCAAACTGCTTGTCCGTCAAGCTTGGAGGAGCATATACACTAAAGACGTATATTTCTTGTATTTTAGCTCAGGATATCAATTCGCTCCGATGACTCGACTGCTTTAGTACCTGCCTATTTTGACCAATCCAGAGGGCAGCTCTATTGCTTGTGTCACTTATCCAGCGCTGTGGTCTGATCCTGTCACAATATGGTTCTGAGATTACAGCAATATCTATTCTTAGCTTATTGTCTATTTCAGCAGGTCATCAGCTGCTACGCAATGGTTGGTATTCAGTTGAAGTATTCTCATGTTTTATGTCTGTTTAAAAACTCCACAGTGATCGGGCACTTATCGCTGTATGCTGGATGGTTAATCTCCTTTTTTCCTTCATATTTACAGAGTAAACAGCAGAGCTCGTTTACACACAGCTTGGATAGATGGTCTTTTCCACCGAAGTGCCTGCAAAGTTTAGTTCTGTCAGGGCCCGAGCACACGGCCGCTAAATGGCCAATCTGCCAACACCTGAAGCAGCGCTTTATCTCTGTTTTTTTTTTCGAACTCTGCAGCTGACCCATCCAATTCGAACATGCCCTGCACGTAGTAACTCAGCTGCGTGGCTATATGGTACAGACATCACCGCCATTTGAGTACCCCCATAAGCTTGCCGCAAGGAACGAGCGATTAGTAGGTTAGTCTCCTTTAGCTCGAGGTGTGTTTTCAGAGCCTCTAATACTTCATCCTTGGTAGTGACCTGATCTATATCTTTAATCTCCAAAGTAATAAGATTTGTCAGGACCGAAGTGGATGAGCTATGGCCAACCTTAGTTTCAACAATGCGAGCCAACTTATGTGCATTTTTGGCTGTCCGTTCCAACTGAAGTACAAGGGCACCGCTTGCATTTCTGCGTATCCTGTTAACCTCATTCTCCACATGAGATAACTCTGGGTCATTCTTTATTTGACACAGTACCTCCGCGTATGTAACTCCTTCATTGGCCTTAATCAAAATAGAATTAGGCCTATTTCGTCCATTAAGCCTGCGTGTACTAGATAATTCTTTATCTTTACCTTTGGGCTTCTTGCGCTTGATGGTCTGCCATTGATTTTCCTTGGCTTCAGACTTCCCTGTAGGTACTCCAATCAACTCTAGTGGCCTCCTTAAGCCCAATGATGGTTCTTTCGTCCTTTTGCCACCTATAGTTTTAGGAGTGGAATCCATCCCTTCTGCTGTGCTTCGTTTGGTATCAGAGCGTAGACTCGGCGTAGTCTGAGTCACCACTTCATGAGTACCAGGACGTTGATACTGCAACAGATCATCCTCTGCCATACTGATGCATTTGTATGAGGCATTAATAGAACGAGCAAGATCCTTAAAGGTCTTCTGCACGTTATGCCTATCTTTAACAAAATCCAACAATTGGCTGATCTTCTCACCAACTCGTTCCAGATGATTGTTTCTGCGCGTGATGGAGATTTCTAGATTCGTCGTTTCTTGATCCATCATGACATCTCCTTCAGTACTCAATGTACTATCTATGATGATGTTTGATTTGCCCTCCCCAGAATCCGAGGGACTACCACCGACCATAGAGGCTTGCACTCTATCGGAATCGGTGAGGAGATTGACCGGTCTTGCCGGAGTCACTCCCTGGGGTATAATAGTTCGATTATACAATTGGGCGTCAGTCGGGTAATTTTCCCAACACGGATCGAGACGATTCGGTATGCTTTCTCGATTCGGCATTAAATTTTCGTGTTCTCGGCTTTGCGGGGACCCAAATTCAGACGGGTTAACCTCTACAGTCTTCGATATCGCGAATTTTACATAAAAAACTCAAGTGAATACAGGAAAAAGGTGGAACTTACCGCAATCTTCTTTCACCCTCACTCCGAGACGTCTTTCGGTGCTGGTTCTTCAGTCGACCAAGCTTCAGCGTACGTAGCCATTTGAGACTGCTATGGTCTGTATGTCGGTAAACTTTTCAGCTAGCAGGTTCCCTCTGAATTTTTGAACGGCCCACAAGACGGCTAGGCACTCTTTTTCCTTAATTTTGTAATTCGATTCAGCCTTAGTCAGCGTCCTACTTGCGTAAGCAATAGGATGTTCTTCACCGTTGTTATCCTGAATTAATACAGCTCCAAGTACGTAGTTGCTTGCACTAGTCTGCAAAACGTATGGTCTGTTTTGCGTGGGTCGAGCCAGTGGAGGTGCCTGTGTAAGCAGGATTTTGAGTTTGTTGAAAGCTTCTTGCTAGGGCTGTCCACAGTGCCATCTGATGTTCTTCTTATGTAATTTTGTCAGTGGTAATTTAATGTTCGCTAGCGATTGAAGAAAGCAAGCATACTAGCATACTATCCCTTATTTTTATTTATTTCTACGCGAACGTCATTGAGGCTAGTGAACCTCACCACTGTTAGCTCCTGAGCGCTGCTCGAAAGTTTTAGTGGTGACCATGATGTCGTCCATGTAGACGAACACGGTCGGCTGCCATTGTGGGACGAATATTAGATCCATGCCTCTCTCAAAGGCAGCTGGGGCGTTGATCAGCCCGTATGGTAGGCGGGTGTACTGAGACAATACCTTTTGCGATACTACAAAGGCGATAATCTCCTTGCTGCGTTTGTCTAAGAGAATTCGAAGGTAGGCTTGATATCTTAGACTAAGATCTATTTTAGAGAAGTACAGGGCATCCATATGAGGTAGTGGGTACATATGGCGCGTAATTTGACAGCCCTGTAGTCAATGCAAAACCTGATATTTTCGTCTGTTTTCGGAACAATCACTGGGCAACTGTTTCATGAGCTCTCCGATGATTTGATTATGCCTTATGATAGCAGCCGGTCAATCTCGTCGTGCACTTGCTTAAACAGCCGATCTTGTGTACGATGTAGTTGTTGGTTAATTAGGCGGTCCGTCTGGACATATATATGATGCGGCTGCATTCGCGTAATTTGAAGTGTACCGCTCAGTACTGGTATCAGGTAGTTTACCTGTTCGAGCTTTCGTATTTTCGACTGCGTTAATGTCGCCACTCCATTGACTACTAGTATGGCAGTGATGGTGTCATGCCTGTTCATTTGCGATGTCACGAAATGTCGAAGAATTTGACGTCGTGTATGCCCGGCGACGTCGGCAAAATTTATTGTCACTTTTATTGGTGCGATAATGTCTATTCCAAGATCATGTTATATTTCAATGACTTGGCGACCTTAAATTTCGATGTTAGTATTTTCTCGTCGATATTTAGCAATAGTTCTACCTTGTCATTATCAACGCAGAGCTTTCCGTCATGCAGTTCCATATATGAAATCGATGGTATTATCACCGACTTTAACAGCTTTTCTGGACCCTGATTGAGTCGACTAGAGCTGGGAATATTTTCCCTATCATTTCAATATTTAAATGGAAACTGTTTTCTTCGTTATGTAACGTGATGTTCGGGGAGATCTCGGTTAAGTCTCTTGCCTTGGGGCAGTTACTGCTGACGGTGCTTGTTATCATTAGTGCAGTCGTCTCGTAAGAGGTGTCAAGGCTGACTCCGTTTTCCTACCCCCCTTACGCTTTTCCTTGTTGCTGGGAGGGACCACAGCGCGAGCAGTCTCGCGTCGTGACGTCTTTTTTTCCACAATTATAATAGTGGAGCCGGCTTCCATCGAGACATCTATCTGCCCAGTGCCCTACATGCTTACATATCCTACAGGATCTGTCGTCGTTACGCTACGGTTCGCTTCTATCGATCGGTCCTAGTGTGTCGTTACATTTAATGAACTAGTACGACACACATGTACTGTGTCGATGGTCTCTGTTCAGCGATGGTTATCTGTTATTTTCTGCGTTGTATCGAGATTCTTGGCTCGATGATCGGTATTTTTGATCCAGCGTACGTGTTCGTCAGTACCGGTTTCGATCATCATAATATCGAGATGGTGTTTTCTTATGAGAGCAGCTCCGATAGTTGTAGTCAGAGGAGAGATTTTTAGGTTGTCCTTGGGGCGAATATCTATTACTGCGGGAGGATGATCGGGAATTCTATCTGAGAAATGACATTCGTGTGGTGTATCTTGATGAAGGGCTTCGTTGCCTAATAGCATTTCGTTAGCTCCTCTGGGGCGATGCGCCTCGTGAATTTTGTGATGTAGGGCTATAATTCCGACATATGTCTTTCCGTTTTTCACGGAAATCTGTTTCTTCATATGCTTGCTTAGTTGATACTGGTGCAGATGGCTCAGATATTGTCACTTGCTTTTGTATGCTAGTAAGAGGGATATCCTATGTAGAAAGTGAGTGTCAGGGAGCTACGGTAACCGTCATCTATTCAAAGAAATTCTTCCAAGTTATTTATATAACAAATATGTAATTATGATTCAAATCTTCTGATTTTTATTTCCATACTTGTTGTGGTTTTTCTTGACTTAATGCACGTTTTAGTTTTAAAGAATTTGCACTCTTTGTATGAAAAATGAGTTTGACAATTTTACAACAGGTAAACATATACTATGGAAGATGGTATAGGACACAGTATTTTGAATAATCTATTTAGACGTGAGGGAGATAAGCGGTAGGGACAGTAACAAGAACTAGCGTTTACTCAATTAATTAATTAATAAAAATGTTTAAAATCAATATGCAAATTAGTACTTTGTATGATAAAAGAAATGAAAAATTGATTATACTAGCATATATATAATATGAAAAACATATTATATTAAAAATATACCAAGTAATACAAATAAAAAGTGATATTTTATAAATGAAAAAAAAAAAAAATATATATATATATATATATATACATATATTTAATATAAGCTCCTGCTTGCTTATAGTTTTGCTGCATACTTCTTATGAATTGTTATTCAAAAAGCACATTCCATGACAATACACAGTAAGCAAAATAAGTCAATTTTCAGAAACTCATTAAAAAATATAAGAATTAATAATTAGTATTTAATGCCTTCGCTTACTTTGCTCCTGTTTTGTAAACGGAGGGATTCTGTCTTCTGACACTCATCATCAATGAATGTATCTTCGTGTGTGATTGAAACATTTTATAATTTTGAGGCACTATTGTTGTCGATTGCCTCTAAACTTTTCCTTTTAAAATTATTTCACTTTGCAATAACAACAACAATGTTCTTATCACACATCTCAATCTTCACACACTCCATGACATATATGCATATCCTCAGCAAATAATAACTCATAGTCAGTAAAATTTGTAAATATATTTTTCACTCATGTAATCATCGGGAAAATTAAACAAAAAAGGCAGGGTAATCGGGAGGGGGCAATATAAATGTTGTTAATCATGGCAGAGTTGCTATTCAGTGTTTGCTTCAGTTGTCTGCTGAGACCGCTGCGCACTCCAGTGCGCACAAGTAAGATGACCGCTGCGGTTCGCTTTTCTGCAATTCGTACTATGCCGCGTGTTGAACGAATTGACTATCGGATTTAAGGCGCCTTTTTCGAGAGGAGCAAAAAGCATTAAGCTACTGAATACGGGAGGGAATAATTATATATTTAGTTCAGTTCACCACTACGCATGGTAGTGTTAATTATGCATGGTTACATCGGCTTACCACGTGACCAAGTCGCCGTCTCAACTCCAAGCTATAACAGGAATGGAGAAAGAGCAATAAATACATATGCGAAAAAAATAACATTCACAATTATCACTTTTTATTCACGCGAATATTATATATATATATATATATATATATATATATATATATATATATATATATATATATATATAAAAGGCGGTCTTACCGCGAGCGGATTCTGCGATATCAATCTACGTGGTGTATTATACATATCGGCGAATTCCTAATCTAAACGCATTACTCGCCTCCACATGTGCGCAGGTGACGCGGAACAGTAAACGCGATGGAATAACCCGATGCAACCGAATATACATGCGATGTGCGTCAGCGCCGACGACGGCGGGCGCGAATGAATACTATATATAACATATTAAAAACTACTTGCCATATTTCCCGTAGCTGCTGTTGTCGATGTCCTCTCTTTCAGCTGCGGCGTACTATAATTTCACTACCTCTCTCTTCCTCTCTCTCTCTCCGGCTTTACTGTGCTGTTAGCCTGGCGTCCTCTCGTTCTCTCTCTCTCTCTCTCTCTCTCTCTCTCTCTTTCGTACGCGCTATTCGTGCGTCCGGCGATGAAGGTGCGGAGAAATCCTCGATGATCTCGGACGTGGAGTTGCAGAAGAGCCAAGTGTGCTGTCGAGAGTTAGTGTGAATGCGGTGGGACTCCGTCACTGGGGTGCGGGCTGCTGGATCGAATGGATAAGTGCAACGATGTTGTTAGAACGTCTACGCAATCCGGTGGCTGGCTGGAGAAGAAGGTCTCTCTCTCTCTGCCACTCTTACTCTTCACTTTCACAGCCCGTGGCGCGCACACTATCGGTGCGTTGTCCATTTATTAGCGATTTCGTGCGCGTATACTCGATTATCAAAAGCGAATAAGGAACCACCGATTATATATATATTTATATATATATATATATATATATATATATATATATATATATATATATATACATTTATCGGCCGATAAATCGTCCTTTCGTTTGAACAAACGTGTTTCCTTTCCTCGTTTGAAATACAGTTCATGTTTAAAAATGATTACGTGTATCTTTATTTTAATAATTCCACCTACTATATTTAATACAAATTTAATAAGTTATCGGCCCACATTTCGCAAGTGAGCTTTCCGTCATTTTTTGAATAATGTAATCTATTAATAAAATAAAACTGTATTCAATACACAAAAAATTTTTTTTTTCTATTAAATGAAAAAGGGAATCCGTTAAAACAACAAGGAATATTAAGCCTTTTAACAGTCAAAAATATAGTGTGTGGAAGTTTACAACACGCTCTCTCCTAGTTTAACTTATGTTATTGCACGTACTCGATTAGCAAGCCCCTGCAGTAATGACACAAGAGTGGAAAAAGTCTGAACGCATTGCAAAAGGTGTAATAGTGGAGCCTTTTTCAGATTCTTTTCTCGGTTGTGTGAAAGCGAATAATACGGCAAAAAACAGTTCTGCAAAGTCTAGATATGGTTTTCTAATGTGGCAGAGATAATTACCTCATAGAGGATTGTAGATTCTTTAAGAAAAATCAACAGCAATATTCAGATGACAATGAAACTGTACAGTGTGTGAATGCAAAGCCTCAGACTGAATATGTAAATGGTTTCTTTTTTATTACTTCAAATGTTTTAAAGTAGAATAATTGCAATTATGTTGGATTTCTATTGGATTCAGGTACATCAGATCATATTATTAATGATTATTCGTTGTACAGTAATTGTGCGATATTGAATTCTCCTTTGAAAATAAACGTTGAAAAAAAAGGAACCTATATGAATGTAGTTCAAAGAAGTATCTTAAATACGAGGGTGGATTGATAAGTTTCCGGCCTGACCAGGAAAAACAACGTTTTTAAGAACTTTTTTTTCTTTCTCAACATAATCTCCTCCAAGGCTGATACACTTCTCATAGCGGTGTTCTAGTCTAGTAATGCCATCTCTATAGACTGATTCGTCAAGCTCTTCAAAATACCCATTTACAGCTTCGATTACTTCTTCATTGTCCACAAATCTCTTACTGCCAAGCCATTTTTTGAGGTTAGGAAACAGATAATAGTCACTCGGGGCTAGGTCTGTAGAGTAGGGAGGGTGCGGCATCAATTCCAACTTCAGATTGTTCATTTTAGCCATATGACATGTTCATATGACATCTTACAGGTCTCAGATATCTCACGCACTTTTAATCTGAGGTTTTTCAGCACTATTTGATGGATTTTTTCGATCATATCTGGAGTTGTGACCTCAATGGGGCGTCCTGAGCGAGGCTCATCAGAGGTGCTCACACGACCCTTTTGAAATTTGGAAACCCAGTGCTTAACGGTTAACTCAGATGGGGAGGATGTACCCAGTGTTGAGTTCATCTCTTTTTTATTTTCCTTCGGCGTTAACCCCTTCAAATAAAAGTATTTGATTACAGCACGATTTTCGAGCTTTTAGATTTTTATGAAAAACACAGAGGCGTCTTGTTCAGCGTTCAGCGTGGTCTCAAACCAATTTTTCCATTTCCGAAAAATTGGAAATGGAACTTATCAGACGGTCATTATATTAGTATAATATATTAAGTATAAAAACTGCAAGACAGATAAAAATAATTTTTAATTTAATATCTATATTTCGATTATATTCATATTTTAAATTCAATACCTCGAATGTTTAAATACTAGTGCCAAATAAAATTGAAGCAAATAAAATTGGTCTATGAACCCAACGTTTTGAATTGGAAGCAGAGATAACACTTTTTTATATGAAAACGACAACCTATACATAAGTTTTAAAACGTTCAGTAATATAACTCCCTATTTTACCATTATTATTTTTTTGTTGAATTTCAAAAAAATATAGCCTGTTTCCTTCCGAAGATGTTATAGAATCCATATTTTCAATTTCAGAGGAATTGGTTGAGTAGCTTTTTTGTTTAACGTGTAAAAATACGCTTTGTTTTTATAAATTAGTACGGTTCTTTATATCCTTAGTATTACTTTATACAAAGGTATAAAATAAGGCAAGTATGGTGTATTGTACTTTTTACTAATTTAAAAGCTCTTCTCTATAATGTATTATATTTGTACAACTGAAAATTTTTCCTAAATAGATTTCACAGTCAGTTACACGTTAACATGGAATTCTTCAAAAAAGTTATACCCTAATATAGTAATGAAGTGACATTTCAGAATTATATTCCATTATTTCTAACGTAAACAAAGTAGAATATTGAAATGCATTTTTGCATGATTAAGTATATGTAAATATGCATTAGTATCAACTCATATAATTTTCGATATTATTACTTATTATTAATAAATAACAATTTGCTAATTAAAGGTCTAAAATAAAAATTAACTTTGTTCGATAGTCATAACTATGAGCTCAATTATTTGTAATATGGAAATATGGTACCCTGAACATATAATTTAAAAATTATTTTGTCATGCACTTGCGGACCCATTTTATAAAAGTTTTTTGGTAAATAATGAATATCTAGATATTAATTTTTCATTTCTTATTCCCGAAATACTTATCCAGATAAAATCAGTTGCCATAACCGTAATCGTTTATTAGAATTAGAAATTATACTTATATCGACTGTTTTGAATTAAATTAATAAATATTTTAATCGGTTTCACAGTCTTTATAATATAATATATTAGCTAAAATAATGAGTCAGGTTTTCCTTTTTTTAAAATTCACCCCCGTAGAATCTGACATAAAACTTATATATATATAAAATAATCAATAAAATAAAAATAATAAAAACAATATTCTATGTTAGTAAAGGACAATCGGATTTTCTTCACAATCTTAAATTTACATTCACCTTTGGTGTCCGACGTTTCGAACCATTACGGTTCATCTTGAGGAAGTAAACTAAAATGAATAAGGCATGCTTCCTTATACACCCTATCTCCATTCCAAATTTATTGGTATAAATTGGTATATCATATTAATAAAGTATGATAAGTGTTATCCAATTTACTTGTGTTTAACATTAAATTTGCATTATTGGGATTTTTCAAAATATGAATATTTTCAAGAGTTTCTTTTTTATATTTATTTTTAATATATTGTTCTAAAATATTTACTTTTTCACAAGCGAAAGAATGTAACAAGTAATGCAAAATCGTAATAATTATAATCAATGTACAATGTTAATAATGCACTGTAAAAAATATTTTCCGATTTCAAGTAAATATTTACTTCTTTTGTACCAAGTAAATCATTTTCTTAAATTAATGATTCTCAATTTAAGAAAATAATTTACTTGATACAAAACAAGAAAATATTTACTTGATAACAGATATTTTTTTCTCAGTGTGTACATTATTATTATAATGTTATTATTATAATTATTATTAATTTATAATCGGAATCTTTTATGTAAAAGTTTATTTGAAACCACTTGAAAACTAGTTTTTAGTTTCACCAAATTGTATTTGCCAACAAATTATGATTAGCTGAATCCACTTTGAATACTAATAATTTATCTGATAAAGTAAGTGTAATGCTACAAAAAAATATTTGCGGATTTGGATAATGATGATTTTGTCAAATGTTAATCTTATTGGCTCTTCAGAAAAGATCATAATGAACTTAGAAGCGATAGATTACATTACGTCCAAGATAACGAAATATAAACATATATGCAAAATAATGTAAATTTATCTACTGGGAATAATTATACTATAAAAAACAATATAAAGAAATAAATGTTAAAAATTAGTATATATGTATCTATCTTGATGGCCACAAATGTTACTGAAGTTACCTTCTTTGTGCGATCACTTACCGATAAAAGTTTGAAATATTGAAGCAATTATGCCTTGAATTAAATTGTTTTATGAAAATCGAAATTGATCGAATCCAAACAATATTTTTATAGCTCTTACCATATTTATACTATAATAATTATGTTTTGATGGATAGGAATTCTAACGATATTGGGTAGATAGTATTAGTCTAGAGATAATTCTAATAATTTTGTTACGGAATTATGAGCTATTCATCTACTATTTGTCGACTTCGATTCCATATCGATGATGTTCTAGTAGATTTCTTTGATGAAATAAAGCATTTACGTTGATAAAGATATATTAAATTGTTCAATCTCTTTTATATAATAATCGTAAATGTTACACCTACAATTAATTAATTTTAATTAATTAGATTAAATGCTCTGGGAACTATAGTCTATTTTTCATACTGTTCTAAAAATGGTACTCTTTCTCCACATTTTTTGCAAGCTCAATTACCAGAAAATTTTCTAAGACGGGACCGCAAGTGCATAGCAAAATAATTTTTACATTATATTTTCATAGTAATATGTATCTTGAATTCGAACAAATAATGACAATAGTGAATCCAGTAAGAATAATGATGATGATGATGGCATTCAAAAGACAAATTAGTTTCGCAAATTATACAAACGCTTGATACAAGAATGAAGTAATTACTTTAAAGAAAAAACAAAAGGCTACTTATGCAGAAATTTCAGAGATCTCTTACTATAAAATTCTGTCACAGTTACAGTGGAAGTGAGCGCCGAAAGTGGAAGGAACATACTACACACTACACAGCCACACAGAGTAACGTTTGTGAACTTCAGATTAGAAGTGTAAACATAACGTATACAATTATTCACACTGCACACAGTAACATTTATATAAAGTAGTTCGCTTTGTAAGCTTAGTATAACGGATGCATAACGTAAAATCTAACGTATACGGTGCGTTCAGACCGAACTCTACTCAAAGACAAACGAAAAGAAACTGAACCGTCTTTCACGGAAATACGCCAAAAATCTTCAAAGTGGTGGAGGGAGTTGAAAGAAGCGAAAATGGGCTGATGGACCTTTTCCCGACAATGAAAAGGCTTTCTCGGCGTTGCCCACCGGCGCATTTAGGAGCGGATAAACATAAAAATCGTATAGTCTGTGAAATAAGAGCGTCGTTGTGTTAATTTATAAAAAAATTTCTTTGATGAAGTATGATATTTATATGTACATTGTACACATTACAAATGATGATGAAATTCGGTCAATAATGTGTCCAGTCACCATCGGCGTCGATAATTGCCTGGCATCTCCGAGGCATGCTTTGTACTAATTTCACGGCGTATTTTAGTGGCAACTATCTTTAAATCCGATGAATTTGGTAAAATAACAGCTTCAGAGTGTCCGCCTCTTTCGCGAAGCTTCTGTTTAATATATCCCCACACATTTTTAATAGGGTTTGCATTGGGTGACTGCGACGGTCAGTCCAATGTAAGGATGCGAGATTGGGTCTTCCACTTAGTACAGAGCTTGCTGCCGTGTTTAGGATCGTTGTCCTTATGCTTCACTTTTTCTGATGAACCATCGTATGACAGATGGCGATAAAGCCTTTTTAAAGATTTTTATCAGTTTCGCAGCATTCAGGTTGTCAAGAAAGAGGTGCAAATTACCGAATCCCTGTTTTGAGAACCAGCCCTAAAGATGCACCATTATTCCGTCTTCGACGATCCGTTGAACCAGCCTATTGGTAAAAATTGAAGAGCTCACGTGAGGACGCAACACAACCATATAAAACATTCATCATTAAAAATGAGATTTTCCAAATCTCTACCAATATTCTTATGCGACCGAATCAGTTGCTTTATCACATGTTTTCAATTAACAGAGGCTTCTTCATTGTGTTGCGCCATTTCAGGCCAAGAGTACGAAGATGGGTTCGGATAATTTCGTACGATTATCTGAACTTTTTGCCATTAATTTTGCTTGTTCTTGCTGAGACGTTAAAGCAGGATTTTGCGAAAACAGAGTCTTTCTGGTCCACTTTTCCTATCGAGTCACCTTCTGATAAATCATCAACATTTTTAGCCACTTTATATCGCTGTACCCATTTCTGTACAAATGCCTTGAACTTTTACATATATTTAGCAGCCGCTGATTACGACAGTTTGGGACCTTTCGGGTGGATGAAAAGGAACACAGTCTTGTAGCGCAACGCGTACTTATCACTCATGGAGTTTAATGTGATTCTCTTTCAAAAGATAAACGACAACTGAATTTTTGTTGACCACGCAACAAAGGTTCCGACTATCGGCTCGCGAAGGGATTAGGGCGAACTTTGTAAGTTTAACATTGTGGGAGGCACATGTATGGGCCTGATGCCCATATACCTAGACACAGAGTGTCTAAGTGTATGCATTGGTCTGCACTTCATGCATTGGTCATTTCGTTTAGTACGGTTTGCATTGAATCGAAAAAGTAACGGCACACTAGATGTTTCCGCGCTTCGAACATTATACCCGCCTTTATCTTTTCGACGAATATATATCATTATCTACGACGGCATCATTGATATTTTTTTGGTGTTTTGATTTTCATTTTCGAGCTTCGTAATTAATGGACGCAGCAGGGCGACATGTTGACGGAAGGTAGGAGTCTGTTTTGACGGTAACAACACCAACAGGCCCTGAGTATGTTGCAAGTATACGCCCTAATGACCAATGAGCAGGAGGATAACGATAGACACTTAAAACGATTAACTGACCTACGACAATGTTTTCTTTAGACGTTCACCATTTACATCTTTTTTGCAAGTGCTACAAGTAGTCGTCGGACCATCGTCTCTAAAACTGCATGCGTAACTTAGCATTAATTGAAACCGACTTTTTTAGATTTTCTGAAGCTACCAGTGGCTCTTCATCCAGGATTAATCCTAAAGTTTCTCGTATCAGAAAGTGGACAAGCGTCAAAATGTACAAATCATCAATATTAGAAGTTAAAGGACATATCAGTTGAGAGTTCAAACATGCTTTGATCTCTATGATCATGAATCTGAATTCCTTAAAGGTGAGAATATGTTCACCAAAGATTCTTTTCAAAAGGTGTTCAGTTGCTTTTACCTCGGCTTATCTCAAATACCGCCATAATTTGGTGTTGTATGGGGGATGAATGGCCAAAATGTTTCCTCGTTTAGAAGGGTGGCGGCCACCTCTTCATACAATTTAGACTTTACAGAAAACACCGATTTTGATTCGCTATCTGCTCCTGGAAATTTTGTAGAATTATCGCTATAAAGGGGGAGACAAATCCCTCATCTACTCATAAGTCATCGAAAGGCAATATAAAGGTAGTCGTCCTCAAATAAATTACGAGCAAGGTCTATAGATCTCGTAACAAAACATATAAATAGAGCAACCTTTATAACTCGGGTAACCGCATTCCTTAGTTGTACGGATTACGAATGGACTTGCATAGAGAACACCTGATGTAGTAAACTTTTGAGCTTGAGTTACTCGGTTTGCAAGTAAGTCCCCCATAAGTTGCGGGGCGAGGCGAGGCTTCATATGTTTCCACTTGATACAAGTACGAATTTTGCTCTGAACTAGTAGACTTCTATCTAATACCCATACAATTTGTAGCAAAGTGTTGTAAGTAAGAGTAAGTTTTTCATTAAGTCTTAGTGTATATACGTGTCGAATAAATAATAGAAAAAAACTCAGGTTGGAATGACGCGGTAGGATGAGCGGGCGTATGTGGTCATAAGAAAGTTCTGAATTCTATAAATGGCCGCTGACGCGTAATAATCCATTTTCGTTTCCTATAATTGGTCAATTGGTAATTTAATCAAGGGACTTCCTTTTTTAAAATTTTCCTGCTTTTAATAGTTTAATTTTTTCAATGAATGCATTTGTTTGAGCCACGCGAATTACACATTCTTAGGCTGTAGTTAGTTCGAAAACAATAAAAGACGAGTGAAAGTCGATTCAAGTTTTATCTATGTCTACGTATATTTATTTATGAATGTAGATAGTAAGCCATAAATCGTACTAGTCGCGTTAAGATAAAAGATTGCTTGAGAATCATGGATTCAGTCAAGTCTGTTCAAAAGTGACGGACATAGACAGGTGCAGATCGTTGAGGCCATTGCTGGTACGGTTTCGAATACCAGCTTGGGCTGCCTTACCATAATTTTTATTTCTATATTGTGGTGTTGCTCCCCGAGCAGCCATATCTGCGGAGATTTTTTTAGTTGGAACACGTTTCCATTTTGCGTCTGGAAACTGCATTTATATGTGAAACGTGATTCATAAAATAAGGTTTCCAATGCCAAGAGTGTTTATTTGGCCATTTCAAAACTATCTCGCTATCTCACTATCGCACCATAAAACCATTGAAACCTCCATAATAAAATCTAATTTTCATAAATGGCATATTAATTTTACTAATGGAGCTACACTGTATAGCTTGAGATTGGATATACTGATCGTTTTGACTAGTGAAACCTTTGTTTTTTCAGATCAGAGTGCGACTTGACAGCGATTTTCTGTGTATCGAGTGCACAGATGCACGCACGTTGGATACGCACGCGATGGTGCATCGGAAAAGCTGTTTAACTCGCATTGTTGATTTTTCGAAATTCCTAACTATCTTTGGACCGATAAAGTTGGTAATATTGCCATTAAGTTGCAGTACTTGAACCACCGATCGAGTCTATCATTGAAAAATGGGTCATCCCAACCTGTTAGCAATAATATTTTAATAATATAGAATAAATTAATAAATAAGTAAATTAGTTAAGGAAAGATGCATGATCGGGCAAATAAATTATTCACACTAAATACCTTATAAACATTAAAATAACAAGATTTTATTTATGGCATAAAAAAATATTTCTTTGAAAAAGGATGGAAAAAAGCCTTCAACAAGGAATTACAAACAAATTATGATAATAAGAAATGATCATTTCATTAATTAGCGGTCGCAAAAGTGCACTTATTCTTACCGCTCGCTCGTGCCTTACAGAAACGTGCGGTAGCGCAGCAGTGCGGCCCCGACGTCTCGGAAGATAACCGCCCCTGTTGACCAAAAGAAAGATGAGACTCGCCTTTGTATTGCACCTCAGAGGAAGGTATAACTTCACTCTACGAGGAAAAGTGCCCAAGTGCACCGCTCGTCCAGCATACAAATTGATCACGGCACCCACTTATAACTAATAATAACTTTTTATAAGGAATTTTACAAAAACGCACCAGACTTAGAAAAATAAACGCACAAGAACAGTTAAAACGCACGGAAAACAGAAAAGCTCCACCGGCCAATAGCTCGTCTCAAATGCGAATGAACGATGCATCTCGAGATCGGCCCTCGAGAACCTTTTCTGGAAATACAGGCCAGTTATTCTCGTTGTCGCTTTGTATATAACAACACTGCGACATAGTACATATAAGCATCTAATATACACATATATATATTTTTACGGCGGGACAGTCGAGACTGTATACTATATACTATAGATTATACTAGATACTATATACTAAAATAAACGTAACGCGAACACAACCATTTTTATTAATTCAAAGATCCTGCATTATTACCATCACCATAAGTGTAATAGATAAATGCAAAGCTATCCTAAATGATCAAATAAGCGCGCTATGTTAGACAGTACAACCCTCTTTCTTAAATTAGAATACTGATTTAATTGTAGCGCTCAAAACGGAAACTTATTTTCGCCGGATTCCAGTGCACGTTCAAAGTTTTCAAGAAATCGTTGCAATCCATTTCTTTAGATCTCGAAAGATTATCTCGTTCCGCCGAAAATGGAAGAAGCCCTCGATGACTTATATAACTTGATGTTATGGCGATCCAAAGAATTATAACAATGATGCAGATGACGGGCATCGGCACGACTTGCATAAGACGACTTTGCTATAAATTCCAGACATTTCTCTATAGCATGCAGTCCCAAACAGAAAAAAGGTGGTGTTGATTTTATATGATTGCCGTGTACTGCCGTGAAATATTTTCCATGCTCCATGAGACGATTTATTGGATGTATAAGTCCATTTATCCTACCTATTGTCCGCTTTATTTTTTGTCCCATCACTGTTCAATGCGTATGCACGTTTTTCTAAAGAAGCTGATAAATCAGCAAACACTGAGAAATCTAGTCAGATCTATACCCGGTGATTTATGCTTAGCGCTTAGCTCAGATTCTCACAATTTTCGCGACTCTGTATTAACCCAGAATAATATGCATGAATCAGATGTCCCAATGCTGGATGGGCATTTTTAAATTAGTTAGCACACGAACTATACCCTGATACTCTTCGACAAAGGTCCTTATTTCCGATTCTTTTTTTTTAAACATAATATACCCAATAATGCCTTTATATGATTAGCTACCGTTATAGACATATTATAGTAGCATTCCCTTAATGCTTTCCTAGTAGAAGCATAATTTACGTTCGTGGTCGCTATCTCCTTAGCTAAATCTGCCGTAGGACCTATGAAAACATGATTATAGATAAAATAGATTTGTAAAATTGTGGACCTGCGGTATATTATGAATAGCTGTGTAAATAAATTGGTGAAGCTTTCCCAATCCTCGTATTTATCCGAAAATTTAGAGGAAATGGTTGATGTTTTTAATTCCATCCATGATAGAATTAAATATATAAAAGAAATAGAATCAGACAATAAATTAAGTTTTTTGGACGTCAATGTTATTAAAATTAGTAACAACAGACTAAGAATAAATTGGTGCAAAAAACCTACATGGTCACGTAGGTTATTAAATTTTACCTCATAAAATGCGGAAATAAGATAGGTACTGTAAGGGAGTCATCAACAGAGCAATTAAATTGGGACACAAAGATTTTAGAAAGGATAATTTAAAATTAGTTAAAGAGATTTCCATTAATAAAGATTATCCGATAGACCTCATAGATAAGCTGATTGCAGAAAAAGTGGACAATATTTATAATAATATTAGAGACCGTAATATGGAAAATAGGAGGAATTATAATAAAATTGTTGTATAAGCATATGTAAAACGGTTATCTGAAAGACTTAGAAGAGCATTCAAAAAGTATAATATTCAAGTATACTTTAGAAAAAATAATCGTATAAGAAAACTATTTAACAAGGGCAAAGATAAGGATGATAAATGTTTGAAAACAGGAATGGTATACAAAATAAATTGTAAAAATTGTGAGTCAAGTATATTGGAATTTTGGTTATATAAAATGGTATATATAGAATATGTTAATATAGGTTATTTTAATGTTTTTTACAATTATTTCTTTTAAATAAAAATTGATAAGGACTCACAAATCTTCATATGTACTCACAGTCCACTTACGGTGAAAACTCCTTGTTGGAGTGTACCGATACATGTATGCATGCAGTGATAGGGTGAGAAAGAGAGAGAGAGAGAGAGAATGAGAGAGAATGAGAATGAGTGAGATAGACAGAGGGATCGTGAATGACCGAGAGCATATGTAGGTATATGAAACAGGTATGAAAAGTAGAAGGTGCGGAAAATGAGTAGAAATATTATTATGGTCTTTAATAAATACATTCTAATTTCATACACACGATTTACGCTGTCATTTATTTGAGGTTCCAACACTCCTTATATATATTACATCAAAATAATTTGCTCTATGTTTGACAATTCAATAGCAAGGGAAAAATCTGAAAATTCTAGACTTTAAACACTTTTCAAAAATTATTGGGTTATTAAGATGCTTTTATAACATTCTGTATAATTTATATTTGTATTTTGAAATATATTATACAATTTTCTTTCTGCATGGGAAAAAATAGACTCTTCAAAAAAATATGAAATGAATTTATCTTTACAAATTATGTTCGGTATGATTTGGCATACAACCATCTTATAAGAGATGACAGAGATAGATAGATAGATAGAGAGAGAGAGGGAGAGAGAGAGAGAGAGAGAGAGAGAGAGAGAGAGAGTGATAGAGAGAGAGAGAGAGAGAGAGATTTCCAAAGGAAACAAAATTAAGTATACACAAATCACAAGATATCTATTCGGAAAAAACAAAAAGGATAATATTGGCTGACGTCACATCTTCTTTAAAAAATGAATCTCAAAGTTGGATATAACCATTCACCTGACGTGGCCTGGTATGAATACATTAAGCGGACTACTTTGAATTAATATTCGTGATTCAGGACGCCACATAGTGGTCGCTGATGAAACTGAGTACTAAGACTGAATTTTACCAATATTACACTATATGATTTTAATCAAATAATCGAAAAAGGACCTGGTACAAAGTTTTGAGAAGGGTGAGGAAAGAATTAATTAATAAAGTGAAACACACAATATCGTCGGAAAATCCAACTCCTTTATCTACATCTTACATATGGCTTCTACTAGGAAATATTGTACTTTCGTGTTGAGGTAGTAAAAACTGATGTCTAGTTGTCTTGGGTCGAGTTATACGAGGAATTTCGTGTTTGGTCAGTAGGATATGATGTCCAGGTGTCTCAGGATGACTTCCACGGGAAGTTTCGTGTGTTGACGCTAGAATACGATATTCAGTTGTATTTGGATCATTTGTACGGGGCTTTCTGTGTTTGCACGGTACAATACAAAATGCTGGTGTATTGGGACAACTACTAAGGGAATTTCCGGTTTGGTCAGTAGGATACAATGTCCAAGTACCTAGGGAGGCTTTCTACAGGGCTTTTGATATTCAGATGGAAGAATACGATATCCAGGTATACTGCGTCGACTTCCACGGGGAATTCTGTGTTCGCACAGTAAAATACAAGCTCCAACTGTGACAGAACACAGTATTCTATCTTCCGAAGACAAAACTACCTATAAAAGTTTTTCCGGTACGTATTCGATCTTGCGAGCACAAAGCTCCCCGTAGAAGTCGTCCCGACACACATCGACATCGTATTCTATCGTCTCAACACCAAAGTACAATCTTTTTCAGTAAAAGCTGTATTTTAGATGTATATGTTCGTAATCTAAATGGATTACCGTGAAAATTTAGTTAGTGGTGTCAACTAAAATTGAAGCAAGAAATACGGAAAAGACGTTCAATAAATTATTTATAGGATTATAAATTTATAAATAGAGCACTCTCTACATGGATATTATTGAATTATTTAAGAAATCGATTAAGTTATTATCTCACGCGTAGCCGAGACGAGGGATGTTAGTACATTTAGGAATTTTGTTATAATTGTTTTGTTATTTACATTGGTTAACTTAAATTTACATTAATATCATCTTATTCAAAAATTTAGTTCTTAAAAGAAATAGGAGAAAAATGTTAGCAGAAGAACTTTAAATATTGTCCGAGTTCTATATTTTATCTACTATGCTTACACTGACTACCACAGCTGATTACAAAAATATAGTTGACTTTTATTTTGATGTATATATATTTTTTACGATACTATTTCGTAAAGTAGTCGAAAATTCAAAAAATAATTCGTTTATAAAATATTTATTCGTAACTAAGCCCAACAGAAGTTTTGTCAATGAACTTTATCGCAGATCTAATTATCAATATAATTGTCAAATATAATGTTAGGCTATCGAAATAATAACACACTGGTGAATACCGTAGAGCGTGCAGTCGTGTTACGTGACTGAGCATCATCCTGGGCTATAGGCACAACTTCGCACTTCCCGTTAGACTCCAAATCGCTGTGTTGCGAAAGAAATATAACCGCAGAGAAAGAGGGAAGGTATTAGGATCCCCGAGAGCAATGGGTAGGGATTCACTTATCGATTTTCAATGACCCTTCAGAAAGAGGCAGAGAGAGAGAGAGAGAGAGAGAGAGAGAGAGAGAGAGAGAGAGAGAGAGCATATTTTGCCCATGTATGTATCCGATACCATATTGCATGCCGGTATTGCGCGCTCCCATCGCGGTGACCCCATCTGTTTCGCGACCGAAAATACGCGTATTAATCGCTCTTAAATTATTCTGGGCAAACCGCAAAAATACCTACGCCCCTTGGGTGCCCACAACTACCACTGCGGGGGAGGCTTTCTTTCATCGCACTCTTCAAGTAAAACAGCTAGCTTGCGTGCATCAGGTGCACGCTTTCTCCACGCCCCTTCGCCTTGTGCCCTGGTGCCTTTTTTCCCTTTTCACTTCCATTTCTTCGTCGAGAACTTCTCTCGCTCATTCTTTTTTATTATTATTTTACAAGCGCACGCGTCGTTCCGTCTTTCGACTAGCTGTCCCCCTCTCCCGATTAATAATCGTTTGCACAGCAATATAATTCGTTTATATTTTCTATAATGATACCTCAGAGCACAAGCACATTCTTTCTTTTTGTTTTTTTACTCAATTTTCAATGGGTAAACGGAATATTTACGTGTTATTATTTTAGAAGCATGTGTAGTGATCATATTTACGGTTCAAGAATGATTACCGATATTGACAGCCATATCAAACTTTTAATAAAGTGAGAATATTCCAAATCAGTAAACTAAAGCTAAAATGAAAAAGAAAAAATGTAAAGGATCCAATCCAGCCATCGATGTTTTTATGGTTTAATTATGTGCCCTTTAAAAAATAATAGTTTTATTTATTAGGTTTTTTTTTCTATAGGATGTGTAATACAGAAATCACAAACAAGGAATAATAATTTAAAAGAGATTTTAAAAATCGAGAGCAAACCATTAAATAAATAAAAGCATGTATAGTTTACAGAAAATATACCTAAAATTCTGAGAGTTATTATTAATAAATAGCTTTAACAGAAATGCGGCTAAAAATAATGAGATCATTTACAAATAGAAGATTTCATATTCACATCATGTTGTATATCCGGGACAAATAGTATATTCAGTGTCTTTTTCTAAATTCATTTTCAAATCATTTGATATAAAATTCTAATAAGCAGAGGACACTCAAAATATGAGTATTTCAATATTGCATGAGTACCTTATAAACTATTACTCAAAATTTATGAAAATAGATTTTACAAATAAATACTCGTGAAGTAGAACTATCTTGAATCGTCGATGTTTTTAGATCAACGCTCATTTACTATTTTACTGTTCCTATAATTCATCATTTTTTTAAAAAAGTAGGTATAAACTTGCCAATCCGCAAAGGAAATAAATATATATTGACAAAATATCAAAAGTATTATATAATTTCTTCAAAGTCTTGTGAACAGGAAAAAATATAATAGAAATTCAGACGCGAGATTTTACTTAATCAAACAAATATTTCAACTTATTATTTGATGAAGTTCTTTTTTATGGCAGATTACCATTTTCTATTTATGTAAAATTCAGATTTCCACTGAATTGGAATTTAAAAGTTATTTCTAAAAGTTATAGAATGTTTTATTTACGAGTATCGTATTATACAGTAAGGTGTCGTTTGCAAAGGAAAGAAACGGTTAGGTATCGCTGCCGCAAAGAATTGAAAGATTTACGAAAGTGAGGAAAGAGCAAAGTTAGTATTTTTTTCCATATAACTCGAGCTAAGTAAGAGAGAAAATGTACTGCCATATTTATCATTTCTATAGATTTAATAAAATTCTCTTAAACCTTTTTCCTTCATCTATTTGGTTGATAAGATCTCTACATAAAATTGGTGAAAAGTTACTAAAGACAAATATTAAATAAAGGAAAAACTTAGTCATCTACTTTGAACTTTAACGAATCATCTAATGTGCGTAAATTAAACTAAATTTGTAAAGAATATTGTAAATAATAATTTCCCGTTAATTACCATATTAAGTAAATAGCTACAGTTTCTGCGATATGCGTGGGTTATTTGACAAGTATGTAGTCTCACCGCCTGATGGTGCGACTATCGCACCAGAAATACAGTACAGTCCAGTATCTTCCTGTAAACGGTTACAGATTAGGTTTTAGCCGAATCGTAGTTCTAGTTTATTCTTCAGAGCGTGTGAAAACAGGTGGATGTTGCGTTTACTGACTGTAGACAACAAGCGTGTCCGTGTCACCAGTTAAGTACAGTATTTGGAGCTCTTGAATCGTAATCCCAAAGAATTTTTGCGTCGTTATGTGACCATCGACGAAACATGGATTCGCTACTATACTCCAGAAACCAAAGAGCAGTCAAAACAGTGGACGTTACCCGATGAACCACAAAATAAAGTACATGTTTTTCTTTTGTTCATTGCTACAGGCAAATGTGTTCCAGTTAGACGCATTGCAGGTATTTGAGAGCTTACACGTTTCTCTACTTCTAAATTGAGGATTTTCAAGATTATTCCGATTGTACAAAGCATGGGAACTTATAGGAACCATATCAAGAAAATGGAAAAATATTTTTTTATACCATTTCATTGTCTTCCTGAGTGTTTCTTTCAAAGAGAATGTTTTATTGATTTGATGTATTCTTATCATATTCTTCTTATAATCAACTATGCAAGCTGCTTTCGATCTATATTGACCAAATCTTATAATCTCTCTTCCAGGATTTGTAAATTCCGATTAAGTTTTAGTCATAATCTACCTAGTATTTAGTTCATAAACTAGCTCGTGAGTGAATAATGTTTTCAGAGGATACAATGTTCTAACATCGAGATTTCCCTGAACAATCTGACAAGCAAAATAATTATCTTAGATTAAAATAATATATATATATATATATATATATATATATATATATATATATATATATATATATAGTCTTTATTTATCTATGTATAAGCTTGGCAGTCATAATATCTTATGAGAGAAAACTACCATCTGACGGTTAACTACATGAAACCACTTATTTATTTTTTAAATAAAATATTTAGTTTATTTTAAATTTTGATAATATAACTATGTATTTATGTATAATAATAATAATTAATAATAATAATTATTATTATTATTATTATTGTTAATTATTATTAACACCTATGCATCATTCTTAATCATTATTCAGTACAAAATAGGTATTTTACAATGGTTTATTTTCTGACGCATATACGCATCATTCCGGTACTCTACTGATTAATATTGTTTTTTGTGATTTAAAATGTTGAAATCCAAACATAGAAGTAAATAAAAAGTAAATCGCGTAGCAGCAGTGCCAAGGGTGAGCGGTTCTCAATTGCCTTCGTGGCGCTACCGCGCTAGATGATCTTTGAACAGCGAAAATTTCAGAGAGGAGAAATTACAGACGTTATTAGATGAAGTCCCAACCCTCTCACAACCAAACTTATCACAGATACTTGATGTGATCAGAGATGCAATGTTTTAAAGTTTAAAGCTATGGAAAGGATCCAGAAATATCAGTCGAGTAAGCAAATAGGTAACACACCAACTGAAAGTTAGACAACTGCTGAAACGAGAAACTGTTTCTCAAATGTTGCTTCAACGTTTCCAAATAAAATCTTTTGCTGTATCGTTTCGGCACGGTGGACGAAACATGGTGAGCATCCAAAGCAACAAAAAAATCATTGCTTTCACCTGGTCCATCGATTGCAATGCTAAATCGCTTTGGCAGTAAGAAGACAGTGTGTGTTTGGTGAGTCCAGCTTTGTGTGGTGCACTACGAGTTATTAAAATCCGGTCCAAGCTTGAATTGATACCGACAACAAATTATCCATTTGAATCATGTATTTAATCGAAAAACAGCCGGGATGATAACAACGTTGTTGTTGATGATAACAAAGTTGGTTATAACAACGCTCCGTTTCATGCCGCTAACCCGCTGAAGAACACATTGAAAGCACTTCATTGGGAAGGGTTATTACACCCGCTCTATACTCCATACTTCGCCTCGTCCGACTATCACATTCTTGTATCGTTGGGACACTCGCTTACAGAACAGAGGTTCGACAATTGTGAAGAATTCCAAAAATGGTTCGTAGAAAGTTTTTCCTCAAAAAAGAAAATTATTTTTCCGGGTAGTATCTATAATGTTCGCGAAAGATACACGAAATGTGTAGTAGCTAATGGTCAATAATTTAAATAAAAATTATATGAAATTCCCTTGAATATTAAGTATATTCTTTATCAAAACAGCTGGAAAATTTCAACGTTTCGCTACGATACACTAAGAACTCATTAAAATTACCAAACTATTTTTCTTTAGTTCAAAGTTGTTTTTCTGGTAATTTTATTTCTTTTTCAAAGAATTACTATTCAATGAATTCAATGAGAACATTTATAATACAATACAATATAATATTGATACAATAATCCAATACAATAAAATGGATTTTTTAAATAAATAAATGACACTTGGTTTTGTTTCACAAATAAGAATTTATTAATTCTAACATCTGTTTCGGCAGTCATGCATTATCAAAGGTAAAATAATAATGAAATGAAATTGAATATGTGAACCAGATATATACTATGACAGAACGGTAAATATTAAGATATATAGTGTATCGCATAAGCGAACGTTAAAGGTTTACAGTGCATATAATAAAACAAGTCGATACAAGTTGTTTCGTAGAGAACATTCCCTTTTATAATTTTATTTTATTCTATTAATACAACAATTTATCAGAAATACAACGTGATTTAACGCGAGTCTGGGAAATCGAAGATCTTCGCACGCAATCTCATTATTCGCAAGAAGAGATCGCTTGCGAAAATTGGTTTCGCAAAACCACGACACGTACTAATTCCGGCCGAAATGTAGTCGCTTTGCTGTTTCGGTCTAATTATACAAATATAGAAAACACAAAAGCAACCGCCGAAAAAAGACTAAATTTTTTATTTAAAAAATTTGATAGATTTCCTGATTTTAAGACGTGTTACGCAGAAGTAATCAGCGAGGTCGAGTAGTGGAATTTCGTTAAACGACACACTTATGATAGGGCCTACGATTCAGGACGACATGATGTCAATAATTTTACGCTTTCGCTTTTTCCATTATGTATTAAGTGCTGACATTGAGAAAATCTATCGGCAGATTTTAATACGAGAAGAAGATCGAAAATATCAAAAATTACTATGGAAAGACAATGTTACTACATTAACTTTCCAGCTTAACACGGTCACATTCGGTTTAGCTCCTGCTCCGTATCTAGCGATTCGATGCCTTCACGAATTGGCTGATGATGTAGGATACGCATATCCAATTGCTTCCAAAATTCTTAAACGAGATTTTCATGTGGATAATCTTTTCACGGGAGCCGACACAGTTAATGACGCGTGCGAAATTCGGGTGCAGTTGATTCAACTATTGAAACACGGTCGATTCAATTTGCGTCAGTGGGCGGCCAATGAACTTAAAATCTTAGAAGGAGTAGCCTATAATGAAAGAGAAATCAATTTCCAGATAAATGGCAATCAAACTTTGAAAACTCTCGGAATTTCTTGAGATGCACGATCGGACACAATTAAATACAAAATTACTTGTTTAGATCCTAAAGCAGCTAAAAATAAATGGGTAATTTTGTCACAGATCGCTAAAATTTTTGATCCGTTAGGTTTACTTGGTCCAGTAATACTATATGCAAAATCAATAATGCAAAGTCTTTGGCAACCAAAAATTAATTGGGGCGAGTCAATTCCAAGTAAGTTATACACCGTGTGGCTGTTGGATTTTCGTATAATGAAAAGGGAGCAGTTCAATGTGTAACCAGGAATTTTATTGTTTGCGAGAAAGACAAGAAAATGTATACTTCATGGAATGTCGGGGAAACGGCTAATATTAACAAGATTGAGTGTATAGTTAGTTTTATACCTGAGACGGTCGTTAGCCACAAGGGTAATTTAGGGATGGACATATGCCGATCACCCCTGCTTTTTCGCCGATGCGACCGCGAGACGTGCAGCTGCGTCGGAGTGATGGGCAGTGTCGTCCCAGCATCGAAGCGAAAACGTCGCGCATTTACTTAACGCTCGATGACTTATGTATTTTGTATTTAAAACCTTTTTCTTAATATAATTCTTAATAAAGTCATAATTTTAGTGTAGATATCATAAAACTCATTTTATTTGATAACAACCCTATTATCCCAAGTTTTTATTATATTTTATCGAATCTGAACAGTGGCATTGATTTTATAATCAATTACCGCTATTAAATAACATGCAATTTAAAAAAAAAAGGTTATTGTTTCAAATTCAAAATCAGTTCAATTGCATGGATTTTGTGATACGAGCGATCGAGGATATGGAGCTTGCATTTAGATTAGATCTACTGACGAACAAAATATAACGGGATGATTTTTATTGTGTGCAAAATCACGTGTTGCTCCTTTAAAAACATTCTCAACTACTTTCCACGCTGTATGAGCAAGTGAACATTACATTAAAAATTTCATTCGAGAAAATCATTTTTTGGACCGATTCTACGATCGCTATTCAGTGGATTAGAACATCGCCTCATATTTTAAAATCTTTCATCGCCAATCGTACGGCGGATATTCAATCAAAAACGAAAATCAAAGATTGGTGCCATATTCACTCGGAGGATAATCCAGCCGATTACTTATCTCGCTGTCAATTACCATCCGATTTTTTAAAAAATAGTTTATGGGCAGTAGGTCCAAGCTGGTTGAAAAATGACGAATCGACCTGGTCTTTCCTTGACGTAAACTCTTCTAATAAAAATTAAAGAAGAATTGTTAAATGCAGAGAAAATTATTATAAAATTAACTCAACGATCTCTAATTAATGATAAAATTGACGAGCTTATCTGTAAAAAGGGAAACAAAAAAAGAATGATTGCGCTAGATCCCTTTATCGATGATGCGAGCATATTGAGAGTGGGAGGTCGCTTACAAAATGCAAATACTTCATATGAACAGCAACATCCGATACTTCTGCCTCAATCTCACCATGTTACTACTCTAATAATAAGGGAATGTCACGAAAATAACTATCATGCCGGAATTCAAACAACATTATATATTTTTCGGCAAAAATTTTGGATTATGGACGGGCGCAATCAGGTGCGTAAAATTATAAGACGATGCGTACAAAGCTTTCGCGCAAAACCTTCAACGGCCAATTATCAAATGGGAAACTTACCCAGCGTCCGTATAAGGCAAGCTCGTCCCTTTATCAATGTTGGTGTTGAGTATTGCGGTCCGTTTTTTATAAAACAAAAAAAGCATCAGAATAAAATTTTTATAAAATCATACGTCGCTATCTTCGTTTGCTTGGTAGTGAAGGCTGTACAGATAGAAGTCGTGAGCGATATGAGTACAGACGGAGTTCTTGCTGCGTTAAAACGTTTCATTGCGCGCCGAGGTAAGATACATTCCGACAACGGCACAAATTTCGTCGGGCGAATAATCAATTAAAGGAGTTATACAAACTTTGTCCTACTGAAACTCATGAGCACAAAACGGTTAATTTTTTAAATGATCAAGGCATTAAATGGCACTTTCTACCACCTTTTGCGCCTCATTTTGGCGGTCTGTGGGAATCGACTGTTAAGTTATTTAAACACCATTTAATACGTATAATTAATCAACCGTTGTTCACATTTGAAGAGTTCAGTACCTTCGCTATTGATATAGAAGCTATTGTAAATTCCCGTCCTTTGTGTACAATACCCAGTGATCCAAATGATCTCCTTGCCCTTACTCCCGGTCATTTTCTAATCGGATAAACGCTAACGAGTTTGCCATCAATCGATTACACTGACACGCTTCTGAATCGGCTATCGAGCTGGCAGCATTTGCAAAAATTGCGTAGATAATTTTAGCTAATGTGGCACAAGGAATATCTTAATGAACTAAATGTTCGCCATAAATGGATGAAAGGTGATAATCCAGTTAAGGATGGTACCATTGTCCTTATGAAAGATACTCTTGCTCCATCAAATCACTGGCCTTTAGGAGGAATTGTTAAAACACATCCAGGTGCACAACGGAATAGTCCGTACAGTCACCATTCGAACAGTTAAAAGTGAATTAAAACGTAGTGTTAGACAACTGGCAGTATTACCAATAGAGGACAATATATAAATTGATAATATTACTATCATATTAATGTCATTAAATATGTATTAAGTGTAATTGATTATAGTAGTTGTTCAGAAAATTCTCAAGGGGGGGGGGAGTCTGTTCCGTAGAGAACATTCCCTTTTATAATTTTATTTTTATTCTATTAATGAAGAATTTTATTTGAGAAATATGCATATCTACTATAAAAATTCATATGCCCAATTTCAAATGTTGTAGTTCTAGTTATATTTGTACTTATATATTTTATACATTTGTCTTTATTTACTTTCGATTTTCTCGTATAAGCAAACGTTTGTAAGGATGAAGAGAGTATGGCCGTCGATCTATATGCTTGCTAAATTTATGACTGGTTAAGACCGTACTGGTACAATAATAAAGGATACCGTAATAAACTCATAAACCATGACGACACACAACCGATGTGTGCCATGTCCGGCCCATTTGGAGCTTTTGGGATGATCTGTCAAAAATGTCTGTTTCAAAAAGGTAGTATTTCGCAGACCATTTTTTTCAATTTCAGTTGGTACCAGTAATTAAATAATCTGTATTGCATTTACACTACAATAGGAAATCTACAAAACATCCCGTATAATTCGTCCCGAGACATCTTGACTTAGTTTTTGTACTGTTCGAACACTAATCCTTCCGTAAAGTCGTCCCAAGACAACTGCATATCGTATTTGATCGTGCCAATAAAAAACTCTTCGTGGAAGTCGAGCCGAGACAGCTGGATATCATATTCTACCGCTTGAATGCGAAACTGCCCGTAGAAACCGTTCCAACTAGACATAGCAATTTACGGTTCGAATACGAAGCTTTCCATAGAAGCCGCGCTAAGACACTGGGACATATAATGTATGCATCTATATTTTTTGACAATTTTCAATGCAAAACATAGCCAATTTCCATTTGACGATAATACAGACTATATCTTTCGAATTTCAGAGCAATCGGTTCAATATTATTTTTGTTTATCGTTGAGAAACAAAAACATGCTTTGTCTTTACTAAGTGGTATGATGTTGATATGATATATATATATATATATATATATATATATATATATCTATATATACATATATATTATATTAATTAATAAATATTTTTTCATTGGTCTTACAGTTCAATAAAATCAATCGAAAACAATACGTAACAATATCAATATATATCTACATTAACATTAACACATCAATACACAAAAATTATAAAAATAAAAATTAAAATTAAAAATTATAATGACAGTCAGACTGTCCTTGTATACAGTCACTCCCGTAGACTAATCTGAAAAGCAAATATTAGCTGAAAAAATTTTTGTTAGTAAAGTGTACTTGTACTTTGGCTTGAATATCCAATCCAAAGTTTCGAGCTCGTTA
Source organism: Sycobia sp. Sy_11 (assembly GCA_018907035.1). Lineage (NCBI taxonomy): Eukaryota > Metazoa > Arthropoda > Insecta > Hymenoptera > Epichrysomallidae > Sycobia > Sycobia sp. Sy_11. The sequence goes on from JACCIC010000250.1 coordinate 589,901, forward strand.
CGGCTCCTCATAAGGGACTAAACTAAACCTTACATTCTAATCTATATATGCCTTATCCCCACTACCAAATTTAGTAAATTAAATCTAAATTCCCACTCTGCACAAATTGTTCAAAACCAATCAACTTAATAAGGAATGATAAATATTGTCCAATTTACTCGACTCTAACACTAAATTCACACTATTCCGATTCCTGGAAATGTGAATACTTTTAAGACTCCCTTTTATACTTACTATTAATAGCATGTTCCAAAATATCCACATTCACAAATCAAAAGAATTTAGAAACTTTAAACAATGCTCCTTTAAACCGGAAGTAATATGTGAGCTACGTAAACTATATTTATGTTCATAAATTCTCTTTTTAAATACCTATCTGTTTGTCCAATATAGTATTTATTACAATCCATACAACTAATTTTCTAAACAATTCCAGATTTTAAACATAAATCATCCTTATCTTTGAATTATTAAATAACCTACTCAAATTCTTGCTATTTTTAAAGAAAATTTGAATGTTATATTTCCGAAAATTTCTTTTAATTCTTTCAGATAATCCTCTAACATATGGTAAGACATACATTTTGCCTCTGTGAACATCAACTCGTGCATTATGTCTATTTTCGGTATTATAAATGTCAAACAATCTCTCAGCAATTAATCTATTAATAAATTCAATTGGATAACCATTATTAATGTAAGTTTCTCTTACTATCTATAAATTATTTTATCTAAAATCTTTATGCGATAATTTTATTGCTCTGTCAATGACAGCCTTTAATGCTCCAATTTTGTTTCTGAATTGGTGGTGTGAATTAAAATCTGAAAACTTACCTGACCAAGTAGGCTTTCTGTACCACTTAAGTTGCACTTTATTATTACTACATCTAATGACATTAATGTCCAGAAAATTCAACTGATTATTAACTTCAATCTCCCTTGTAAATTTAATCCTGTCAGGTATAAAATTAAAAACATCCACCGTTTCAACCACGAAAATTTCTGGAACAATTGTAAAGATATCATCAACATATCTCTTAAATATCATTGGTTCAAAAAGCAATTTTGACAAATACTTTCTAATTTTTCCATAAATAAATTAGATATAACTGGTGACAAAGGTAACCCCATTGGACATCCGTATTTTTGTTCATAAAAAAAAATTATATTATTATTATTATTATTATTACTAACTCCGCCACCGTGGATTCATAATGACTATGTTTTGACGGTGCTGGTCCCAAGCCCGGATAAAGGAGGAGGGAGTACACTTACAACAACTAGACAGCACACTCTTACAGGGATACACTTCACAACACTGACACATCAAACAACATAACACCTGGCAAAGGAAGGGTAACCATAAACGCTCGGTCACAGTACGGCTAGCACGGAGTGGACCAGCTTGACAGACTGAAAAATGGGGGAGTACTGACAATGGTAATAGAGCCGTCATTCAGTAAGGCTGTAGGCGTCATCTCTGGCGACGGGGCTCTATAAACGGGTTACACACACCTCGCATATAAAGATTCCGGTGCCACGCCATTCGGAAATTCTGAAGAGTAGTTGGAGGACCGGGAACGAGACACGGAGCGAAGCCGAGCAAGCACGGAGAGGATGAACTCTACAGGCCCTGAAAGGCACGGGCGCGACTAGAACTGCCAGCTTGTGTGCAGCCGACTAGGGGTCTGCTGTGCACCATCGTCTGGCGGGGGGTTCTATAAACGGACATCTTCCCGAATATAAAGATGTGGGCGCCACGCCTCCCCAGGAGCCCTCTTATAAGGGTAATCGGGTTGCGAGAGTGAAATACGGGGCGGTATTCTGGTACTGGGTAGGGTCGACATGCGGACAGGCTCTGATTGGGGATACCCTTCACTGCTAACTACACTTATACAATCATAACCCAACTCACGCACTTCACAATTTTTGCTATCCACGCCTCTGTTCTCTAAACAAGGGCGGAAGGGAAGGGGGCGGGCTCCTTTCTGATCTGTAAGGGGGGGCCCACGACGCTTGCGTCGCTTATTAATTGATGCGGATCAAATATTCTCGCCTCATCGTTCCCCCTTGGCTTTGTCAGGGCGGTAGAAGGGGCTCCAAACGAAGCTAAAGATGGTCCACCGCGGTTGCCGAGCGGTGCATGCCTGGGTGCTGCCAAAGGGAGATACTGGGTGGGAAGGCGAGTCTTCAGGTTGCGTGATTGGAGGACACGAGCCATTTTTGACTCCTGCTGACGGCAGGACGGGCGGCTTGGCGCCTAGCCAGCACCAGTCATTCGGCATTGGCGAGTGCGTCCTGGCTCGTAATGTCTGCCGGAAACTCTCCAGAGAGTGGAGCACCTTATTGCTGAGGTGTGAATTTCGAAAGAACGGAGGTGTGCTAGCGTGCCGGGGCATGCTATATCCCCCGGCTCTGTAAATAAGCCTTACACGAAGGTCCAAACCAGAATGACTCCGACAGGTAAGTGTTGAGTTATTTTACCGAGATCGTCGTTGAAGGGTCCATGGAGACCGGCCTCGTGGGAGGACGAAAATTCAAGAAAGAAGTATGGACAGTGTTAACTACAAAAAAGAAGATGTAAAGAAAGTGAAGATGCAGAAGACGGACCAGAAGAGTACGGGGGTGAACAGCCTGGATGTTCCCCGTACGGTCAGTAACGTCAAAGCTGACAGCACTGCTGGTGTAGCAAGTCATGGCAGCACAATTGTGGATGATCACGATAACGCTCTCATCGATTGCATACAACATTTGTTTAGAATGATAATGGAGTCGATGCAAAGGCAAAAAACGTGAATAATATAATGAAGGAGGGGCTTTACAAAGCCAATTCGAGGAGCTCATAAGCAGAAAGCGCCTCAGAGCACGGCGTCTACATACCCCCGAAGTTGCCGAGACAATAGAAAGCCAGAAGAGATATTCTTCTACCTCTCCAACGGAATTACCTGAGGGGGGCAAAGAAGAAGAAAAAAAAAGAGACGAAGGTTCATCAAGAGAAGAAGATGCGACTGCCAAATCAAACCGTGGGGACGAGTCACAGCCTGAGCAAGGCGTCTGATTGTAGAACGCCTCTACAGTGATTCCTCTGCCCGGGGATCACGTCCGCAGTGTTAAATCACGTTGCGGGGTCTGGGGCTTGGGCGGTATTCCGCGAATCCCTTGTCAGGTCTCGCTAAAATGGTTAAAGTCCTGTAGGCGAACCTGAAAAGGAGTCGGACGGCGAGCGACCTCCTTACGCAGATCTGTCTTGAGAAGGACGCTGACATCGTCATCGTTAGCGAAAAATATCAAGATGGAGATGCAGGAGTCTGGTATCGCGACGACCTCGGTACTGCGGCGATTTGGATTTTTAACCCGCACCGCTTTCGGGTGGAGCGCCACGGATCTGGCCACGGCTTCGTCTGGATGAGGAGCAACAGCGTAAATTACTTCAGCTGCTTTTTCACCCCGTATGAGGCCATCGGGGGTTTCCAGTCTAAACTGGATGCCCTTGAGGATGTGGTAAGAGAAATGGAGGGGAGCTGGTAGTGGCTGGGGATTTGAACAGCAAAGCTCACGAGTGGGGAGAACCCTTGCCGGACTCTAGGGGAAGACGAGTGATGGACGTGGTATGTCGACTAGGTCTGGTTGTCTTGAACTGCGGATCTACGTCAACCTTTCAGAGAATTGGCTACAGGGAGACCATCTCTGATGTATCCTGTGAGACGGAGATTCTGGCCGCACGAGGGCGGGACTGGCGGCTAATCGAAGACTATACAGCCAGCGATCACCAATACATCACCTTCCGCGTTGGTGATGCCACGCCAGTCCGGGCGACAGTTGAAGGTCGCCCAGCCAGATGGATCGTCGCGAGGATGGATCATGAGAAGTTTTCCCAGGCACTAGAACGCGGACAGAGCCTCCTGGTTGAATTACCAAAGAGCGCAAGGCTTTGCGAGCGCGCGCAAGCGGTAACGGAAGCTACAAGGCATCTGATCCGACAAGCCTGCAAGCAAGTGATACCCAGCAAAATCGCGGGTCATGCTCGCCGTCCGACTTATTGGTGGACGGAACAAAATTGCGGAGCTGCGGCGGCAATGCCTAGCCAATGGCGCGACCGTGATGCCGCTCTTAGGATCGACCAACATCTAACGACGGATGCTGGAAAAGCTGGGAGAAGATGTGAACAACGATCTATGGGGGTTGGGGTATAAAATCATTGCCCGCAATGTTCCGTAAAAGCATGCCTATGAGCACGGAAGTGATAGACGGTATCGTCCATGCCCTATTCTCTACTCATCCCAAACGAAGAGATGAGCTTCTAGTTCCCGAGGATCCTGAGGCACCGCCTTTCGCAAGGGCGGAGCTAGAGAGAGCAGTGCGCTCTCTGAAGAATAAAAAGGCACCAGGACCTGACGGACTTCTGGCAGAAGTGTTGAAAGCGGTGGTACAGAGGCATCCTTAACTCTTGCTTGGCATGTATAACTCGTGCCTTCGCGCGGGAATATTTTAGCCCTGCTGGAAGGAGGCGAGACTTGTACTGATAAGCAAGGGCAAAGGATCATCTAGTGCTCCATCAGTGTACCCTAATGAATGCTATACAACCCCGGGGAACTCCTGGAAAAGCTGGTGATACCGCGCCTGCAGGCGCGGTATCACCATTTCGAGAGACAGTATGGTTTTCGGACAGGGCGGTTCATCATAGGTGCTATTCAGGAGGTAGCGGAGGCGGACAGAACTACTGAGCGGGAGAATCACTTCTCCCGGCCTGTGTGTCTTCTGGTGTCCCTCGATGCTAGAAACGGCTTCAACTCGGTTAGATGGACAAACATGCTGAGGGCACTGGAAAAGGACTTTAATGTACCTAGGTACCCAGTATAGATCATCGGAGATTATTTGAAGAACAGATCCATTATTTACGAAATGACAGGCGCCTCTAAGCAAAAGGAGGCGTAGACTAACGTGTGGCGCGGCCCAAGGCTCTATCCTGGATCCCGATCAATGGAATCTTTCCTATGACGGGATCTTTCGATTGGACATGCCGGAAGGCTGCTCGGTGATCGGGTATGTGTCTTGATCAGACCATGCGCAGAATTCCGCATTGGATGGGTGATCACGGGCTAGAACAAGCGGAGGTCAAACCTGAGATTGTGCTTCTCACGAAGAAGCGCGAGCCCACAGTGCAGCCGCTAATTATTTGGGAGATGCTGGTTCTGACCAAGGCATCTTTGAAGTACCTAGGGATGATGCTAGATACGAAGTTCACCTTCTGGAAACATATTCAGGGGTCGGCGGAGAAGACAGCGGTGGTGACGGCCTCCCCTTGCAGAGTCATGATGAACATAGGAGGACCACGCCCTTGCATCACGCGGCTGCTACTAGGAGCTGCTGAGTCCATCATGCTTTACAGTGCTGAAGTCTGTGCCCATATGCTGCAGTAGGAACACTATCGCAGGCGCATGGTGGTTGTACAAAGAATATGCACTCTTCATATAGCGTCTTCGTATCGCAGAGTCTCGGAGGCGGCCTCCCTAGTGGTTACCGATGTGATCTCAGTAGACCTCCTAGCCGAGGAGCGGAAGTTCATCCACCAGATGCAGAAAACACTTCGATGGGCAAAGTCGCGCATCAAGGTTGTATACACTGTGGATCCGCAAAAAACGATGTCCATCATTTATTTTTTGTGTGCGGGCAGTGGGAACAGTAGACGGTGCTACTGGGGAAAGATACTGGAAGTGTTACTACGGAATGCATCGTAACCCTGATGCTCTGGAGCCAGAACACATGAGGAAGGACTGCTTATTTCGTCGAGGATATCCTTAGGCGGAAGAAGGCGGACAGCGATGCCTAATGGCGGTTTCCTGGGCGGGGAATTGAGCCAGGGAGAGGAGGTCTCCTTGGCGAACGCTTGTCGACGTCGACTTGCAGCTCTTTTCAGAGCTGTGGGAAGCAGTCGAGAAAATGCACCGAGAAGGTAGTTTTTTAGTGGGTATGCCTTTGTGTTGGCGATTCTCACATGCCCGAGGAACGGTCTCCAGGATCTGTAAAGGATTTTTCTCCTCTTCTATAAAAAATATTATTATTATTATTATTATTATTAGTATTATTGTTATTATTATTATTATTATTATTATTATTATTATTATTATTTATTATTATTAGTATTATTGTTGTTGTTATTATTATTATTATTATTATTATTTATTATTATTATTATTATTATTAGTATTATTATTATTATTATTATTATATATTTTTGGGCCATCCGTGCATCGGCCCATACCTCCGCGCCGTATAGCATGATGGATTCAGTTGTCCTTATGAGCAGACGCCGCGTGCTGGGTGCTGGACCGCCGACATTGGCCATCAACCTGCTAAGTTGCGCTGTCACTCGGGCAGCTCTATCCACCACTTTTTTTATTTGGTCCCAGAAGATCAGCTTGGAATCAAGCGTCACCCCCAAGTACCTTACAGCTGCTTTGGTACTCACCGTCGTGTCTCCAACCTCCAAGGCGTATCTTTGGGTTACGTTTCTTAGTTAGGAGCATGATCTCCGTTTTCGCCGCCGCCAGTTCTAACCCATTGTTCTCCATCCATCTCTGCACTCGACGCATCACCTGGTTGAGTCGCATCTGTGCAGCGTCATAATCCCTAGCGATAATAACAGCTGCTACATCATCTGCGTATCCGACCAGAAAGGTGTCCTCAGGCATCTGCATCCGGAGTATTCCGTCATATGAAACGTTCCACATGTCGGTTCCGTGTACAGACCCCTGAGCCACACCGGAACTAAGTTTTTTCCTTCTCCGACCGTCCGATGTCTCGTAAACCAAGTATCGATCCTTAAGGTAGTCATCCAATATACGAAGTATATAAGGTGGCATCCGAAAGTCTCGCTCCATGGCCCTCAAAACATTTGCCCATCCAATAGAGTTGAAGGTATTCCGAACGTCAAGGGTCGCCAGGAGGCAAACAGGTCGAGAGTAGTGATTACCCCTCTTTGTGCGCCTCGCCGCATCAACAACCTCGAGGATTGCGTCCACCGTCGCCCTGCCTCCCCGGAATCCGTACTGTCTGTCAGCCGAGCCGCCGGCAGCAGCAACAGCTCCCAGGAGTCGTGGCTTCAATAGACGCTCCATCAGCTTTCCAGCTGTATCTAATATACATAAAGGTCGATACAACGAGGGCACCTCCGGCGGACCCTTGCCCTTGTCGATAAGCACAAGTTACGCCACCTTCCAGCTAGAATAGAATAAACCAGCTGTCAAGCACGAATTGTACATCGACAGAAGAAGTTCTGGATGCTCCTCAACTACTATTTTCATTACCTCTCCTGGAATTCCGTCAAGTCCTGGAGCTCTCTTATTCCGCATGGTTCTACGGCTCTACCGAGCTCCTCCTTGCTGAAAAGAGGTACATCCAGTTCTCGTTTCGGTGGAGCTGGATCAGACCTATCAGGGTGCGTGGGGAACAGCGAATCTACGATGTGCATTGTGCCGGAGTCCAAGGTGCCCATGTTTCCATGAGCTCCCAGTTTTCCAGCAACTACCCTGTATCCCAGTCCCCATGGATCCCCATCTATGTCTTCACACAGCGCCTTCCAGCATCGGCGTTTGCTGGCTTCGATCGCTCGTCGAAGGGCTTTCGTAGATAGCTTGTATTCAGCCCTCCTCAAAGTGATGTCATCTCCGTGTTTACGAGCTCTCTATGACATTCGTCGTAGATGTAAACACCTACGCCTCATATCAGCTATCTCAGCCGTCCACCAGTAAACAGGACGTCTTTTTCCACCAACCGCTTTGCACGGCATCGACTCTTCGCAAGCCCGGCGTAGAATGCACATTGTGGCGATAGCCAACTCCCTGGCGTACTGAATTGTCGATGAGCCATTTGGAATCCTAACAAGGCTTTGCTGACCGCGTTCAAGGGCCTGTGAGAATTTCTCTCTATTTATCCCTGCAACGTTCCATCTAGGGGGCCCTCGCGAATTGTGTCCAGTGAAACCTGGCATTCTATCACATACGCGGAATGTGATGTACTGGTGATCGCTGGCTGTGTAGTCCTCGATCACCTGCCAGTCCTGGATTCGAGAGGCCAGATATTCAGGCGCAAAGGTCACATCAGGTATAGTTTCGGCATAGCCCGGTCTCCTGAAGGTCGAAGTATTGCCAGTATTTAGAACTATTAGACCAAGTCTGGACGCTAGTTCCATGACTCTTCGACCCCTGGAGTCGGGCCCCGCCATGCCCCATTCTAGGGCCCTTGCATTAAAGTCAGCTGCCATCACCAGCTCACCTTTCATTTCTCTGACGGTGTCTTCCAGGTCATCTAGTATGACCTGGTAGTCGCCTATGGCTTGGTTTGGTGTAAGATGGCAACTCACATACGCGGTGCGATTGCATGTTACCCAAACATAGCCATTTCCAGATCCCTGATCCTCTACTTTTGTTTTTCGTGGGTCAGGAATCCAAATGGCTGCCGTTCCAAAGTTATTGGTGAACCAACCTACTCCTTCTCTGTTCGAATACTGTTCGCTGATAATTAATATATCAGCATCAGCATCGCGGCAAAGCCGAAGAAGGAGGTGATCAGCTGTCCTGCTGCGATTAGTATTCCCTTGCAGAATTACGACCATTTAGCCTTTTTTGAGAGAGCCTCGCAAAAAGTCGGACAGGCGCCGGAACCGGCAACGTGCCGGCGTCCCTCCGATTTCGCTTCACCTTTACAGAGAAAGCATTCGGGTTCTGCGGTGCAAGACGCGACCTTGTGCTCTCTCTGTCCGCAACGATAACAACAGGCACTACGGTCAGGGCCTTTACAGCTATGACTCCGGTGGCCATATCCTAGGCATCTGTAGCACCACGTCAATATTTCGCGACGGCGTGCACGACAATTCGCTAGGCCTACTCGCAAAAACCTGATCTTCAGCAGCTGCGCGGCAGCAATCTCCTCCAACACTACGATGGCAGCACGCTGTTCCGCGGTGTTGGTTTTGGACACTCTGACCTGCAGTTCGATACGATATTCTGGCAGTTTGCTTTTGAAGGCCTCACACACCTCACCCTCCGTCACGCAACAGTCCAGGTCTCTAACCTGTAGACTTCCTCTAGGGATCAGCTCCCTGACACAGCCGCTCTGGCCTGTTGCTTCCTTGAGCACTTCAGCGAGTGCCTTCCGACCTTCGGGTTTGGTATGTCTGAGTTCAATCAGCACCTCACCCGATTTGGTTTTCCGGACGGTCCTCACATCCGCGCCCAAGTCCTCCGGTTTGACCACTCTGATGGATCTCATCACCTCAGCGTAGGATGTCCCTTACGCTGGTTCGATGGCGATCGCATCGAGCTTTGGACTTTTTTTTTATTTCTGTGATTATTTTTTTTTTTTTTTTGATGCTGAGGTTGTTCCTCAGCATTCTGCTCACTTTGCTTCTTCTTATTATTCTTTTTTTTTGTTTTTACTTCATGCCACCCCTCTTTTTTGTCCTCCTGTTCTCCCTTTTTTTCCTTAGTAAGGGAGATATCCGGGAGACTTGATGCCGGTCTCTTCGGGGTTATCTCTTCTCTCTTCTACCTAGTTGTTGGGAGGAGGCTCACCAGTATCCTCTTCCCTTGTATTTTGTGCTGAAGAGCATTTACGAGCTCTTCAGCTTTTGCAAGGCCATCCTTGATGTCTTTTTTAATGTTTGGTTGGCTCTTCATTGCCTTGACCATGTCCTTGAACAGCCGAGCAAGTTGGAGAATAATCTCCATTTCACTCGTCCGCTCAACAGACTTAATCCCGGCCTCAGCCGGCTGTCCCTCCCCCACCCCAAGGTAACTCCTTTGTTGCTTTAGGCAATCCATAGAACAATTTTTTAACTTCATTCCTGCAGATTTTCGACCTCCTGGACCCTTCAACGTTGAGCTCGATGAGGCAGCCCCCCAACACATGCCTGTAAGGGCTGACTCATCTCGGACCATTGTGCAGCAGTATAGCGCGTTCTGGTGCACTATTCCACCTCCGTCCTCTCGAGCTTCGCATCCCAACAACAAGGTGTTTCACTCTCTGGAGAAACATCGGGGGAAATCACACACCGAACGCACTCGCCAAGGCCGTTTGACTAGATCTGGCTAGGATCTCGCCTCCCGTCTTGCCGTCAGCGGGAGCCAAAGATGTTTCGGGTCACCCAGCACGCAACCGGGCGTAAACCTCGACACCCAGGATCTCCTTTTGGCAGCTCACGGGTCGCACCGCACGGCAAACACGGCAGTCTGTCATTTGTTCAAGAGTACCTCGTTCTAACCTTAGAATATTTGCCCTCAAATATTCTAGTGAAACTCCAATGTTTGAAGCTCACTCATGCATCTGTAATCACTCTGCTAGGATCTCTTTTACAGGAACGTTCGCTTACGCTCCGCATGTGTTTTCACTCCTCAAGAGATACCCGTTTATAGAGTCTCTGAGCGAGTGTGCCTTCCTTCATCTCTGTATTACTAACGAAGGTCTGTTTATAGGACCTACAGCTTCGATCATGGTCGGCATGGTAGTCCCTATTCAGTTACCCTTTCGGATCTTTCAGCACATCATTGCTCCGTGCGTTAACTCATTTACTCTGGGATATGCTTTTTTTTAGGGGATATCCGCTCACTCATAAAATGGCAGCTATGATACTATCTTTTCGCCGTTCCATTCATTGGTAAGAGAAGGTACTCTTTTAAGCCCATCACCCGATCGGCTGAGAGATGATGAAACAGCCGATCTTCGTCAAGGCACAGACAACGGATGGGACAAAGAATGGCGGCAGTGCAGCGTAGAGGCAGCTGCACGGGCCAGAGCTGCCGCGATAACCGAATGGCAGAAGCGCTGGGAGAGGGATCCACGCGGCCGATGGACGGCTCGACTGATCAATCAGTTAAAGCCATGGCTCCAGAGGTCGCACGGAGAGGTTAATTACCACCTCACACAGCTCTTATCGGGGCACGGTCGGTTTTGATCCTATCTCCACAAGATGGAGAAAGTACCGGATCCGAGCTGTGCCCACTGTTGCGCTCCCCGAGACGATGCACTTCACACATTCTTTCATTGCGAGGTATTTCACCTCGAAAGGGAGTGCCTCTGGAGAGACGTAGGACCAGGTGGGCCTGACAATAACGTTCGGCTGATGCTGAAGAGTCATAAGAAGTGGTCCAGGATTTGCAATTTCTGCAAAGCCATCCTGGACCACAAAAGAAGAATTGAAGAAGGCGTGTAAGCCCGCAAAGGCGAATAGGATGGCGCAGCCCAGAAGTAATGTCCTCATAGACGGTTCCTAGGCTGCACTTACGCCATCGTGAGGAGGTCTCCTCGGTGCACGCCTATCGACACCGACTCGCAGGTCTTTTCAGAGCTGTGGGAAGCAGTCGAGGGGAATGCACTGAGGAGGTAGTTTTTTAGTGGGTATGCCCTTCACAGGTGAGTTCTACATACGCGGGGACCGGTCTCCGGGATCTATAAAGGATTTTTCTCCTCCTCCTAAAAGAAAAAATAAAAATTATTATTATTATTATTATTATTATTATTATTATTATTATTATTATTGTTGTTGTTGTTGTTGTTGTTGTTGTTGTTGTGAGTAGTAATATTAGCATTTTCAATGGTTATTTGCTGCAACAAATAATTAATTATACACTTGTTTTGATTTTTCCCTCTAAACCGTGAGGTTTTTTACGCCGAAATAAGTGCTTAATATTTATTGACCAAATTGCTTGTCCATTTATTTATTGTTCAACTTTCCTCTCACTCATCCAGAATTTATATTTGCAATCTGAACCGATCAGAAACGATTTCCAAAATTTGCAAAGCTGAAGCGGCAGCGGCCTGACTGCAATTATAAATAAAATCGTACGCCGCAAAAACTTAAAATATAAGACGTGCGGTCGATACAGTGTTTCTTTTACACAGTGTGTTATTTTTTCTTATTCGTATATGTATATCTAGTAAACTTCATCCAATCGATAAATACATATTCCTGACTAGAAATTGTAGATAATGTTGCTGTCACAGTGTTTATCAAAATATTACGATCTTAAGGAAGTTATAAAATTTCACAATGAAATCTCGAAATTACTGATTGTAATTGAAATATTAATTGCAACTCAGCAAGTTATTGATTCAATAGTGAATTTTTAATCCACTGAGGAATTCAGTGAAAATTTCACGGTTTTATTTTTTTTAAAGTACATATGCATTATTATTGCTGAATATATTAATAATATAACTAAATAATCAAAATAATCAAAAATATATATTCAAAATCATAAAGAAAAATAAAAAATTAACATCTGATATTTAACACGCATATCGAAATCGCAAGTTTCGATAGTATACTATATATATCGTAAGGCTATAAGTGAACTCCAAAATTCGTGTACGATTTTCATTTATTTGGATATATGTTGTGTTGTTGAGGAGTCAAGAAAAATCTATAGGTGAGTAAGTATGACGACTTTCGAAAATCTTTTTCCACTAATTTTGTATATGTTAAGCTCTATTTAATAAACTTTAATTAAAATTTACCACCGTTTAGTTATTTAAAAATTCTTTGATGATTTTAATAACATGATGTGAAGGTACTGTCAACAGTAAATCCTCTAACTTCAGATTATTCATAATATCTGTTTCGGCCCTACGTGATGCAGCTGCAGGCTGCATGCAAGAAAATTGTATATCGTCCAATGTGGCCAGCGGAAAATCTTATGACCGGTAGAAACTAGGATTTGTGATGCATATGGACGGCACGTGTAGACTCCCTGCGCTTCATGGCTCGAATGAGGCGTAGCCTGCGTCGCCAATATGCAGGCGTGTTCTAGGGCCGCAATCCAGGTAGATCCCCCGCCCCCTCACCAGCCTGTGAGGGTCTCAAGTATAAGCAAGTAAAACTGGAAAAACACTTCTTGTTCGACCGTCGACTAAGCTTTGGTTTCGCTCTTGCTTGTATTTTCTACAGACTTATTCGTAGTTTCCTTATTCGTGTAGCTGTAATGCGAAGTGCGGTATCGTGAAAATAGTTCATTTTATACGTAACTTAGTTTACTCGGCTCGGTATATTATTAGTGTATAATTCTGTATGCTGTAATACCGCTATTATTGTTTAGTTTAAGTGTAGTTTTGTGTGATTAACGAGATTTCGTTTATATGTGTGTTTGCGTGTAGTGTGAACTAAGTTGGCGCATCAGCGGGGCAAGGATCTAGCCTTGTGGAAGTAGATTTTGTTATACTTATCCGAGGGTGTTCCCGGCGGCACTTGTGCCCAGTGGCCGCCGTCGTTGGTAAGGGCTGAACCCGTTCCCGAGACGTTGGGGCCACGGCGCGGAGCAGAAGGTACTGCGGAACACTCCTTCCCCATCGACCTTATCAGCCCCCCAGAACATTATATTGTTCACGGCGCGGCTAGTTGTGTGGTGCGGGAGTACTCTGAAGCTTGTAAGCGTAGTATGTAAGAGCGCTCGTTCGTATATGTACATATATAGGTATACCCGCGCGAATTTATTGTGTAAGTAATTCGTCATTTTGACGGCTTTTTCCTCCTCTCATCAAGAGGAGGTTTTTTATGCCCGTAGTTTAAATAAACGTATATTTCTAATTAATTTTATATAACTTACTTGCACCTGTCCACGAAACTCCTCTCCGATTATTATTCTTACTCTTATTCTGATTACTTTATTACTATTATTATTATTATTATTATTATTATTATTATTATTATTATTCATAAATATTTTTATTGGTCTTACAGTCCAATCAATTCAATCCAAAAATAAAATAAAAATAAAAATAAAAATAAAAATAAAATAAAAAAATTAAAAAAAAAAAAAATAAAAAAATAAAAAAAAATAAAAAATAAAAAAAAATAAAATAAAAATAAAATAAAAATTAAAAATAAAAATTAAATGAAAAATTAAATTAAAATTATAATGACAGTCAGACTGTCCTTGGTTACATTCACCCCCTTAGACTAATCTGAAAATAAAATATTAGCTGAAAAAATTCTTTGTTAGTAAAGTGCAGTCTGACTGTCCCCAACACCCTTACCTAATTGAAGACTTGTCCAACGTTTCGAGCTCGCTACGGCTCCTCATCAGGGACTCCTGCACTTTACTAACAAAGAATTTTTTCAGCTAATATTTGATTTTCAGATTAGTCTACGGGGGTGAATGTAAACAAGGACAGTCTGACTGTCTTTATAATTTTAATTTAATTTTTAATTTAATTTTTATTTTTAATTTTTATTTTATTTCTTTTTTTTTATTTTTTTTATTTTTTTTTTTTATTTTATTTTTGGATTGAATTGATTGGACTGTAACACCAATAAAAAAATATTTATTCATTTGTATATGGGCAGTCGACAAAAGTACAATTCAATTGTATTATTATTATTATTATTATTATTAGTATTATTATTATCATTACTGTCATGATCATTGTTAAGTATTAAATGTAGCAACAATATCTTATAAGATACCTTCCTGTATAAAAAACATCTTAAATTCCTTAAAATAATTATATATATATATATATATATATATATATATATATATATATATATATATATATATATATATATATATTATGTTATTTAATGTCGCTCTATTTATGCTTCTAAATATAGGAGCTAATCAGCGACGGAGATCTACGATGTGATTGTAAACAAAACACGTGTAAATTATTACAGCGGTGCTTATACCAATCGGCCGAGACCGGGATTTGAACTCGGATAACTAAGTTACTAGTCTTTCGCTCTAGCTGATCGAGCCAACTAAATCATTTTATATCATTTCAAAAAGAAGCATAAAATGTTTATTAAATTTAAATGCGAAATAATATTATTATGTTATAATTAAACATTTATTATCCCCAACACAAAGTTTAATCTGGATTAATAATCTTTACAAATATTCATTTGTATCTATATTTTGTAGTTTGATATAAAATTTCTTTAATTTTCCTTTATTGCTTTAAAATTAAATAAATCAGCTTCTGTTAGATATAAAACTCTTTTCAAGAATTTAATCAAGGGGTATTCCTTGACCGGTTCCGTATTGTGTTATTTCAACGTATAAAATTAATATTTTAATTATATAAATGTATTAGAAATTTTAGATTCTAATAATAGGCTAGCTAATCAAATGGAAAAGTATTAATAATACAATTTCACTCCAAGTCTTTTTTTTGTTTAAACTATTGTTTGAAAATGGTGAAACATTACCGTCAAACCCAGTGGGAGGTCGGAAGACAGCCGGGTCTGAAAGCATCAATGCTCATTTCGCTTATGGCGAAAGTTGAGTAAGATTCAAACCGCATTGGCCTAAACGCGGAAAAGTTCGTTGCTAGCACCACGAAGCTCTCACTCTCTTTTCGATAAAAGACGGATGATTCGAGACGTCCGCTGGCGTCGATCGGTCTCCGGACTGACGCCTTGGCTGAAGATGAAATGCACCCTTGGCGGGCAGCTGTGCCCCTCCCCCGCTAGCTCACATCACACGGCCCCATAGGAGACGTAAATTTACGAGTCCGTAGCGCGTCGGCATACAAATTCGAGCATGACTGAGAGGGATACAAGAATAATAAATAAATGTAAATGTATGTACGTATATACGGTGACCGACAAATGTCACATACGGCGCTTTTTTGCCCTCATCCCAGCAACCCTTATGAATTCTGAGCACGCCGAAGTTACGGACAAACCTTTTTGAGAGCGTTCTGATACTGGTCTGATCAATTGGCGGTCCTTGATGTTCCGTCTACCCATAAAAAGGATGGCGACAGCTAGCTTATTTTTAACAGTGTATAATACAAGGTCCTGATAGTCAAACTATGTATAATACGTTGATATCCTGATCGGTAATTAGGAGATTCTCCTATTTTTATTTTTGATAGTGAATTTTGTAATGTTATAATGATTATATGATTAATTATGTTTCTATTTAATTATGTTTATAATTTGCTTAAGTTTATTACATTGTATAACATTTATAATTACGAACAGGTCATTATTACATTAGCTATGATCTTAACTATTTTAAAGAAATATTAGGAAAAAAACAAGTTGAAACAAAAAGTCGAATATTTCTGTTTATCTGCTTAAGCGATTCATCCAATTCTCTGCTTAAAAGACAGATTTAAATATAAACTTTGTCAAAAATGGAAGAAAATGCAAAACGATAATATGCTTTGTAATGTTTAGTTATATTCTTCTTGAAACTTTCGCCTAAAACCCGTGAACCCTTAAAATTTTGCAGATCCTTTTAATGTTTATTTTTCACTACCAGCCAACTGCATCTATCAATAATAAGGACTTTAACTATATCATTTACAAAAGAAAGAAAACAACACGCGAATAAACTATAAAATAATATTACGTATTTTCAAGACACTTCCTTGCGGCAGCTTTAACGCCCTCCCAATTCCTTTGATCGATGTTCTGGGTGATGATGGTGGCAGCGGTGGACCATCAGCATGGCTTCTTCACGGCCATCGCGTCGGCCGTGCGTGAATTACAAGGAAGCGGCGCAATTTGAGTCCTTTGCCCACTCGTCTCCCCATGTACGCCATCTTCCGGTCCTGATTCGAGCTCTAATAGTACATTATTTCTCCGTGTCAAATAAAGCAATTATCGCACATTCGGGACCGCCGCCACAGCCACCGCTGGCTCTCCTTTACAGCCTTTGGTAATCTCCGCGGTCCCCGGCGTGTGCGACATCTTCATCAGAGCTTGCAGCAGACCGCCCACCCGCTAGTATGGGGCGTACTCATTGCTGGCTATATACCAATCCTCTCCGTCTCTCTCCCAATCTCATTTTCTCGCCTTCCACGTGGTTCTTCGTGGATGTGTGCCACTCTTGCAACGCACGCAATTCTTCTCGTAAAAACTCGGTAACGCAGTTTTCCATTACATTTTTAGCTTGTGCTGAATAAAATATCTAATGAGTCTTAAATTTAAATAATTATAAATATTTTAGTGTAGAGCATTTGAAATTTAATAACTGACGCTTTACAGATCTTGCAGATGTAATGGAGAAACTTAGAAAATTTTTATTTTAATAGTATTTAAGTCATAAAAATGGAATATCATCAGGTTTTTCAAACCTCAGTTATGACCTCACACCTCAGTTAACTCGTTCCTCCCTTCTCTTTCTGGTTAGTTCCGGCATGGTCTACCCTGCGGAACATTTGGACGACAATCTCTCGAGGGAGGAAGAAATTGGATTATTGTGATGGTGAAACCGACGATGACGGTGATGTCTCCAAAGAGAAAAAATGAATGTGTGTGTGAACGAGAAGGCGAGAGGAAGACAGTAAGAAGGTGAAAAAGTCCAGGATGACAAAGAGTCGTGGGGGGACGGAGCTTCCAAGGGAAATTTCACAAAGACTGACCTGTTCGTAATGAATGTTATATAACCCTTTTAATGCTTTACGCCTCTTAGATTTTTCAGTGAGCTCTCGAGTTCTCTTCTTCCCTGTTTTCTCCAGTTCTCCCTCTCTCTCTCTCTCTCTCTCTCTCTCTCTCACTCTCACTCTCTCTCTCTCTCTCCCATTCTCTCTTTGGTGCTTTGTCTTGTACATTTGGTCTTTCAGCTTCCTGTTCTTTCTCGACCGCGTCTAGCGAACAGGCGAGCGATCGCTGCAGAGGCCCGGGTAGCCGGAACACGCGAGAGAAAAAAGCCCAAGCGAGAGAAGGAAAACGAGCGAACCTTCGGGGTAAGTAATTATGTGGCGGGCGTAAATTAAGCTTGTTTAGATTGGGATTTTTATTAAGGGTCTTTACGCTAGAGTAGCCCTCTGAAATAGTGCTCGAGGTGTCTTTCAGCGCGTTTCAGGGTTTCCAAAATGCCTCACTCGGTAAATTTATTAACCTTGCTCATTTCGACTGTTGGACCGCGTATTCGGTTATTATGGTTTATATCTTTCTTTCAGACACACATACACTACCTATCTCACTCGCAACTCCATTGTACATTTTATTCGTTTCGTTGTTTCGTAATATCTACTGAATTTTAGATTTACTTTTTTATAATATTAGACAACTAATCTTTTACTAATACAATATCATTAATGAAAAATGCTTTTGCACTGTTTTTAAAAAGTATAATACCTGTGGTATATTTTATGGTATATTTAATAATAATCAAAATAATATATTGAACTATAATAACGATATAAATGCTTGCTGGTAAAGTCAAATATTTTAGATATAATAAATACTTCAATAAATATAGGCCATAATACTAAAATCAATTTTACATTTTATTTTTCAAGAAACATAAATGAATCTGCATGAAAAGCAACTTGCTCTGTCACTATTTTCAATCTTCATTTATTACAGAAACGCGGAGAGGGAAGATCCGAAGATAACGTAAGATATATTAGGGATTAAGCATGGAGCTTCGTGTGCAATTGGCAAAGATTTCTTCAAAAGTCGTATTTTACGATAACGATGCAATTGTTAGAGACCCTGCACACGCGTATAGAAGAGAAGGAAAAACATCGAGTCAAATAAGTAAGCATTAGTGTAACTCTGCTTTAGTGTGCCCTTCTCCAGCGCTTTAGGGACATCTATATTGCTTTAACTTTCTACGTGGTATAAGATGTTAGCGTATCCGAATGACCGCACAAATCATGCGCCAGCATATGCATATATAATACGGGAGGCTCAAATATGTGTAAATTATCGTATAATAAAGTGTCATTAAATTTTTAGTTCTATATATTAGAAAAATGACTATATCCGCGTTTGCTCTTCTTCTTATCAGATTTGCCCTTGGAAAATTCTCCAAAAGATTACTATTGATGTGAATGCGTATTTTGTCATCAACGTAAGTAAATAAACCACTCTGCTTAATGATTTGACATTCTGTTTATTATCCCATGGTGCTCTTAGCTATTTCGGCTTCGATACACCGAGATTAATAGAGAATATTGTTGTTATGAAAACGGATATTTTTTATCAATGTCTTGAATTTATAAAACTTCATAATATTTTTTATTACATTTACACATTTTGAATAAATACAAATAAAAGAATTTTGGAATTTATTAGTTCTTGAAGATTCCACATATAATTGATATTGTCAAAAACATACTGGTTGGCAATCAATTTCTATAGGTGCATATTTCAATTTTTGCCCCTGAGACATTAATTTTGTATTTATTGTAGTACAGCAATACTTTTCGTTTCATATGAAACATATAGAGAAATAAATTTGCTTTAAGCCATTCAAAAAATATATTTTTACAATTATAGGTATGATTAAATTTCTTTAAACAATTAGTAATATATGATAAAATAATATAACATACCTATTCAATAACCTTCACGAATAAATTTAGTATATAGAAATTTTAATCGAAATTGACTTATTTGGTTTAAGCTTTCATACTACTGTTTCTGTATATAAACATAATAAAAGTATGATTATATATATATATATATATATATATATATATATATATATATATATGTATATATATATAATAAAAAAATAATGAAACGTAAAGTCTCCCAATTTTGTGTCACAGATTTTGATGAAATTTATTAATCTTAATTCTTCATGTAAAGATATAAGATTTCTGTACAGTTAGCAATCATAATACTGAAAATTTGTAATATTATTATAATAATATAATATATATTACTATAGAATCGAAACATTGGTCGGGTAGCAAGGCGTATCTTTGGCGATTAATAAGGTCAAGCAGTATTCACCCCGATTACTACTTGATAGGTGACCCTCGCGGACGCTAACACGTTCTTTATATACCTTATGATCTTAATTTCCATTGAATCATCCTGAATAAGTATGTCATAAAAGAAGAGTATTTTGTATAATAATATTGGAATTTTATAGAAATATCTTATTTATATTCGAAGTAGAATTATTATATTTTTTCAGAATTTTATATTCAAATTAAAAACATTTTTAGAAATCTTTATAGGTTACATCAATTCTGCGTCTGTATTTAATTTTTATTTTTATTATCTCGAAAATTTAAAACAAATACAAACATATAGTTTAGTTATTATCAAAAAATATTTAATTTTTGGTCCTTTATATATTACTTATTTTATTTATCTACTGTCAACACCAAATATTAATCTTCCTTATGTTAATTAATTTAAATTATTGTTTGTTTTTATGAGATATAATGATATGTATTAATTAAATATACTAATGTATGTTACTCTTTCTATATTATTTTTTTGTTATATTAGTATATAACTTTTTTTTGTTATATTAGTTGCTTAATTAAAAATAAGTGAATTATTTCGCACTGCGCCGAGGTGGTTGATGCGTTGGATATATTTTTTATGTTTTAAATTTCTGATGGATTACGTAAGGAAGAGTATGAGGAAAATTCTGGGGCGAAATCACCACACGAAATATTTTTTTTATTGAGAAAAAGCCTTAAGGCATAAAAAACCCAAATTTATTTAAAAATAAATGAACGCAAAATTTACCACTACATGCACTGAGTATTCGCACGCGCACACACTTCGCCCGCAGGCGATTTCTGCGACTGACCCCCAGAGACAGAGGTGAGAAATGGGCCTCTCCGGCCTTGTGTTAAGGTTTGGGTCCCTCCGACCATAGTCCGATTTTTTAATTGAAATCACAAAATGCTCATGAGGCGATTTGTTTGCTCGTGTGGCAATCAGTATCTGCACACAGAAAGTACAGAAGTTCGTGCAGACGTGATCGTACTGATTGAGCTGCCCTCTGTTCTAAACTATCGCTGAATATGCGCGTGAGCGCACGAGATCCGCGCGGTGAAGCGGCGGTGCGGTAAAAAGAAAATACGATCGCGCCTCGCCGGCGTCGCCTAATGCATACCTATGTTACGAACAGAATCGAAACTAGGTGTAAAAATTAGTATTAAGCCTTCAGCGTTTATAATTTCTAGAATAAAGTTTATTAATCGATTCCATTCTAGCTATTATTATAATTAGTTCTACGTGAAATGTTTTAATATTGTTTGAATTCAAATTTAAAATAAGATATTTTCTTTATAGCCGATAGTCATGTTATAGTTTATGTTATATGTTTATAGTTTAAGAAAGTAGAAGTGCAAAGATAAAATTAATTTATGATTTTGATTTTTGGAATTATTTAATCTGATACATATTAAAATAATGCGTAATAGTTTTTAAGAAATTTTTATAATATCGCGTTGCCATTATATATACATAGGTTTAGTATTTCTTTTGTAACTAAATATAGTTATAAATTATATTGCGAGAAATGTTTACTTTTAAGATGGGAAGTAATGTAAATAAAAGATTCATGAATATTGTATTTGCGGGAGAATATATGAGTAAGAAATGTTATGCGATCTCCTCGGACAAAACGGCGCCGCACGAATTATAAAAACTGTTTATAAATGATATGTAAGTACACACGAGATATTGAATAATGCTTAACGAAATCATCGGTTGGCGATTTGAAATCTTATTTTATAAGATATAATTTGAATTTTGGAATTGGACTCAATGAATTAATTTAATTGTGTTTGAATTGAAATTAATTAATTATTGAAGTCAGGATCGCGAGCAAACCTTCGTTAAAGGCCACAAACTGTATACAACTAAGGTATACAATTGATCCGTACCATGACGGGTAAAACCGAAGATTTTCCTAAAAACTGACTTCTATATGATTTACAAATAAGGTGATCAAATATTAGTCGGTGGAAAATCTTGTGATTTTACGAAAGAGGTTTGACTGGTTATGCTTCCATAAAAGCAATTGATCCGTACCATGACGGGTAAAATCGAAGATTTTCCTGAAAACTGATTTTTATATGATTTACAAATAAGGTGATCAAATATTAGTCGGAGGAAAATCTTGAGATTTTACGAAAGAGGTTTGGACGGTGTCAGATTACCACCTCGGGTTCTCCGGCCGTCCGGCTGCGCGAAGTGTTTAGGCTGCGATCGACGAATGGGGCTTATCGCCTGAAATTTGACCCTCGATAAGAAGAAAGTCTATAAAGGGCGCTGTTTGAGCGCAGAAGGCATTATTAGTATCTCGTCTGTACGCTAAGGTGATTGCTACTTATATTTTCTTTTCATTATATATATTAAAATCAATTTAATTAAACACTGTTTTTTAAACCTTTATTGTTTTTAAACTTCCCAGTAGTAGTATATTACAACCTATCTACATATATACACGGCCAACAATGCATCGCAATACTAAAATAGTACATTGTGACACAAGGGAGCCAAATAGGCGCTTTCTGACGAGGGTATGATTGCCGCTCCGTTTGATTACCCGACTCCGAAAACGCCTTTACTCCTGTGTGTCACATACTATTGTCCCATACGAGGGCGCTTTTTCTTTCTCAAAGAAATGCACAAAAACTTGAACGGCAAATTTGCAAAATCAAACAATGTCAAATCCCCGCCCCATGTGTTAGTCATGCTTGGATAAAGCGATCAGGTATAATATCTAAAGGTCCAGATGTTGCCCTAATATAAAATGTAATTCGTTGGATTTGAAAAAATATAAGATTATTGGTATTCTTTTAAGGTTATTCCTGCAATTTACTTGAATTTAATAGCATTAAATTAAATGATTTCCTCCTATTTGGAAATTGATAAAGTATGTTAAGAAGAGATGTAGGATCGGCTGGTGGGGGTGCAGGGAGTGAAACCACCGCCGGCGGGTTGGGGGCGGAGCCCCCCCCCTTTTCTAAAAATAAATAAGACTAATCAATTGAAGATTAAAAGTTTGTTAATAATCTATTCTCAAATTAAAATTTAAAAAATTTTAATAGCATAATAAATAGAATTTAAACTTAAATCTAATTAAAAAAAAGATATAGATAATTTTCAATACTTAAAATACATTGTAAGAATTTTTATAATAAATTTCACATTGAATGTAAATCTTATTTTATTTTTAAATCTCAAATACCTAACTCAAAGTGCAAAAAAAAAGATCGAGCCCGCGGTCGGCTGGCGCATATACTAAGTCTAAACATCGTAAATGCTAGATAATAGGCAAACACAGAAAACTGAGAATCCTACCGGACTACACGGTTTCATTTATTCATTTTTCTCCCAAGGGAGGAAAAGTAAAATTCTGCTTTCGGATTCGTTGGGAAGCGGCCATAAACACTTTTCCTCCCTAGGGAGGAAAAGTAGTATTTTGCTCCCTCTAGACATCTACAGAAAATCGTATTTTGCGCCCCGTGTGCGGGAAAAATGTATATATGTATATATATATATATATATATATATATATATATATATATATATATATATATATATATTCTTGATTTTAATTTTCGGACGGAACAGACATGTATCTAATCAAATATATAAGTTCTAGATAGTAAGATATATTAAAATAAATATAAATGAGAATAAAAATATTTAAATATCACAAAAATAAAAATTTTTTTTAATTTGTACAAAATTTATTTACAAACAAGTTATTTATTCATTTTAATACGATTAATAAATATTTTTTCAATGGTCTTACAGTCCAATCAAATCTATTGACAACAATACGTAACAATATCAATGCATATTTACATTAACATTAATACATCAATGCACAAAAATAATAAAAATAAAAATAAAAATTAAAAATTATGACAGTCAGACTGTCCTTGTATACAGTCACCCCCGTAGATAAATCTTAAAAATAAAATATTAGCTGAAAAAATGTTTGTTAGTAAAGATTAGTTTACGGGGGTGACTGTATACCAGGACAGTCTGACTGCCATAATTTTTATTATTTTTGTGTATTGATGTATTAATGTTAATGTAGATATGTATTGATATTGTTACGTATTGTTTTCGATTGATTTGATTGGATTGTAAGACCAATGAAAAAATATTTTTTAATTTGTATATAAGCAGTCGATAAAAGTACAATTAAAATATTTTAATACGATTATCCCAAATGAAAATTAATTCAAATAAACTTGATGTAGGTGATAAGCTATAGTCATTTTCAACATTTTTCTTTTTTACAAATTTACAACGAAAATACATCATGGCTTCACATTCTTTCTCATCACCTCACCTGATAATTGTTTAAATATTTTAAAAATACAATTCAAATGTTCTCTTGTAAATACACAACATATAAAATTATTTATAACGACTTTCCTCCAAAGGCAAATCTAAATCTCAAAACACTTTACTGTTATATTATATTTAAAAAATGTAACAAATACAAATGTGTTTGTTTTGATTCAAAATGACCAAAACGTGTACAATATCCCGGGTAGAAATCTAACAATTTTTAATAAGTTGAAAAGTAGTTACTAGGCATTCAAAATAGCATAAACTATCATGGCTTAAAACTAGGAAAAGCTCAGAATGAAAAATGTGAACATTGTCTATAAAATTAAAAAATAGGTAGAAACTAGGTTTGAAGCTCGAACCTTGTTTCTGGCTAGTAAATGAACATTTTAATTCGGATGTAAGTTTCAATTACTACAATCGAAAAAAATAATATTTATACAATATTATATGGTTTATAGAATAAAAGAAACATCATAAGATATGTAGATAGTTTGAAAAATTTTTTAAAAGTAGAATAATATCTATTTTGAGAATGGGACTTTTGAATATCAGAAATTTAACCTGGATTCGCATTAACTCTTTTGAGAGACCCGCTGGAAATGAGATTTATTTCATTAATAACTATTTAAAAAAATGAAAGAACCTTTTCATAATTATTTCCTAAATATTTTAATGAGATCTTGAAAGTTAAGTGTCAATGCTAATTTTGAGGAAATATTTAATTCCAAAAGCGGTTATATCGTGCGTTGCCGGAAGTACAATGTGTACCGTACAGGCGTAAGTCAAAATAACATGAGATATATGAAGTTATTATTATAATAATTTCTTATTATTTTTATATCAGGGTTTTTGTATATTATACATTGGTATTGTAGAAAGATGTTTATAAATCAACATAGCTTTGAATATTTTATTATTTTAACTACAACAAACAACACATAGAAATACTTCAATCTTTCAGAAAGGAAATTGAATTTTAAATAAATAATCATCTTGATTCTAAATTTTAGTTAGAAAATTCAAATTGAAAGAATATAAAAGTTTTTTATTATGCAGAAACAAACAATAAATATTATTCAATATAATTTCTTTGATCGTTATTCTTTTGGTTTTCTTCGACTTTGCGATTTGGCATTTTTCAATATCGACAAAGTAGATTTATATACAATTTGATAAATAAATTAAAATACTTCCAGTGTTGAGAGGTTAGGCTGACGTTACATCAATTTGTACTTAGTTTTGGTTCTTCTGACAGGACATGCAAGGTATTAACACGTTTCAGCAAAAACATCATTTTCACTACTTAAATTCTGACAACATTACTGATGACGCAACTTTAAAAATTTTTTTATCTTATTTATCTATTTATCAGTTTCAATTATTGGTATTTAATTATATATATATATATATATATATATATATATATATATATATAATGCTATTTATTTATAAAATAACTAATTTAATAATGAATATAATTTTATTGTTTTTTGGCATTTTTTTAACATTCGTGTGAATTTGAGTTTATATCGGGACTGCAATTTATGCAGAGTGCATGCAGTACATATCTGATGATTGAAGACTCCCGTGGCAAAATATTACCTTGGTTGGTATATAAGCTTCATTAAGACTTCATATACATCATATAATATCATATCATATCATACTAATTTTTAAAAACAAAGCGTGTTTTTGTTTGTACACGATAAGCGAAAAAACAACTGAACCGATTGTTCTGAAATTTGACATATAGATTCTATGTTATCTTGCGAAGGACATAGGCTATGTTTTTTATTGAAAATCATTTTACTTTCATCAATCAATTAAGTTAAGGGTTTTCACAATCAGTTTCACCAGCGGCGACTACGTGGCATCTTGAATCACGAACATCAACTCAAAGTAGTCCGCTTAAAGTATTAATACCAGGCCAGCTCAAACGAATATTCATAGCCAACTTTGGGATTCGTACCCTAAAGAAGGTGTGGCGTTAGTTTGTATAACCTTTTTATTCTTCAGGTTAATCTGACACTACTCTCGCATTTTTATGGATATCTTTTGATTTTTGTAAATTTTATTTTCTCTTACGGAGGAAAATCACTCTCTCTCTCTCTCTCTCTCTCTCTCTCTCTCTCTCTCTCTCTTTCTCTATCTCTCTCTTTTTCTCTCTCTCTCTCTCTCTGTCTTTCTTGTTCCTTCTCTGATAAAATAGTTCTTTATGCCAAATCATACTAAATATAGTTTGTGACGACAAAATATAGTTTTGTTTTTATAAATTATATTAACTTCAGAATTGTGGTAAGAAACTATGTTTTTTTTTAGTATGAACAAAAGAAATGATGGAAAAATAGGAGTCTTTACCAACAATCTCGAAACTATGAATATATGTATATATATAAAATATATCGTCGCTCCTGCATAAAAGAGCAATATTATCCATTGTCTGCTTAAAAAATATGCTATTCAGATACTAACATTTTGCTTAAATTTCAGTTGGCATCACTACGAAAACAATTCATCGTATTTAATTGAGACAACGGAAACATACAATATATACATACATATATATATATATATATATATATATATATATATATATATATTTATATATGTTATATTATATAATTTATATAAACAGATTTTAAATACGGTTTCTACTGAATAATATTGTATTGCCGTGTACGGGCGGTTCATTACGATAGTCCGTTGCCTCAAGACGACTTCTATAGGCAGTTGTGTATTTGGATGAAAGAATGCGATGTCCAGGTGTCTCTGGGCGATTGCTGGAGAATATTGTCTTTAATTGATAGAAAATGAGATACAGGTATGAGGAAATCAATTTCTATGGGAAGATTCGTGTTGGGACGGTAAAATACGGTATCTAGGTCTTTCCAAACGACTTCTACGGGGAGTATTATGTTTAGACGTTAGGAAGCGACGTCTAGCTTTTTCGAAACGAATTCTACTGGGACTATCGTGTTTAGCTGATCGACAACTTCTACGGGGAGTTTCGCGATCGGATGATAGAATGCGATTTTCAGGTGTTATGGAACAACTTCTACGGGGAATTTCGTTTTCGGTCGGTATAAGACGATGTCCAGGTATGGCGGGACGATTTCTACGGGGAGTATCGTATTTAGTTGATAGAAAACGATGTTCACGAATGTCGGGACAACTACTACGGGGAGTTACGTGTTCGGATGATAGAATGCGATTTCCAGATGATTTGGAACAACTTCTACGGGGAGTGTCGTATACAGTTGGTGGGAAACAATGTCCAGGTATGTCAGTATGACTTCTATGAAGAGATTCGTATTCTATCATTCGGACACGCACACTCCCAGCAAGAATCGTTCTGGGATACCTGGACATTGTATTCTACCTCCCCAAAACAAAACTCTCTATAGCATTCGTCACCAGACATTTTCTTTAGTCCAAACATATTTTATAAATTATGTTGATATTCTCCGTAAACGTTTCCTCGAGACACTTGCAACTCTTTTTCTACCGCTCGAACTCGAAAGTATAATTTTCTACATCGAAGCCGTATTGAATATGCATATATATATATATATATATTGTATAAAATGGTCGGTAAAATATCAACTTTTTGAAGTGGATGCTATGTTGAAAGAGCTTTTTATACAGAAGCGACGATAGGTAAATTACGGTCAATTATTTATATAGATAGATTTGTATATATAGAGTACTTTTTACTTAGATATTAAGCCGAGACGGAGGATGCTAGTATATATATATATATATATATATATATATATATATATATATATATATATATATATATGTATATATATAGATAGATAGATATATATATAATAATGGGTAACAATGTTATTAATTTTTTAGCTAGGCTATATATTATACCTAGGTTCACCTTCTTTTAAGATAAATTTGAATCGTAACCAAAATATGATACGAAACTAAATTTTACGGGTCTGAAATACCTCTGAAAATCCTCTGAAAAATAGGTTGAGAAAATATATATCGGCGGAAATGACCGGAAATAACGTTACATGTTAAGCTAATTACTACCGAAGTTAAATAATTTTTTACTAGGTTTCTTCATAATGAAATATCTTGTTTATAAATTAAAAATGCTTAGCAGTTCTACGAGGGATTATTTAAGATATTTATTATGCACATAGTATCTGCCATTTATTTACTATACACATAGTAATCAATATTGCATTTAGAGTCTTTTTTAGTAATATTTAATAGCCATGGTGATATTTTATATCCATTTACAAGTATCATACATGATTTTGGTAGCTTCAATAAGATTCTAAAAAATTAAATTAATAATGCAGACATATAAAAGTCTAGTAATATTTTAAATAAAACGCGTTTTAAAGCAATTTGTATGTCATTAACAGTTTTCAAACCGTCACAAATAACTTCTAGTATCCAACGTCTGTGATTACTATAGTAAATTCCTGAATTATAATATAACTGCCGTAATTCAGGTATAATATTAAGATCCAAACCTACTTTAGCTATCAGAAATGTTTGAAGAGGTGAATATTCATAAATGATTAAAAGGCTGCGTGACAAGAAAGCAAATCGAAAAAAAAATGGAAGAAAGCCATTCCATTTTATATTTTTAAGAGGTAATTCTGTATTTATAATTCCATTGCGTAATGCATCAATAAAATTGATCCACAATATTATATACTTAGAACTCAATATTTAGAATGATTTGTGATTTATGAAAAATAAATATCATAGTATTGGCGTTAGATTAATATTTTAAAAAATAACAACCTTGTACCCTGATAGAAATGCTAAAAATTTTTAAGCCATATACAAGCTATTTCGATGTGGAAAAACCTAGAAACAAGCTATTGATATTCTACAGTAACTAGAAATATATGAAACGTTTTCTCCGGTCATTTCGGCCGATTTATAGATACATTTTCTAAATCTATTTTTTAGGTATGTAATACCGCAAGATATAAATTATACACATATAATACATATTCAACGCATCGACAATAGTTTACATATTCGCTTATAATGTATATATATATATGTGTGTGTGTGTGTATACTGTTCATGGCAATTCTGCATATAAGCCGTGTATGTAAAATTATGAATGAACCTTATGTGTGGATAATATAGAAGTATAAATGATGTGTAGGTGCACGTAGATATGCATACAAGCGTGCATGTGTAGGTGTATAGATTGTATTTAGAAAATATTCGAAGATAATTGGTGTGAAGTCTCCGAGTGAATGGTAGTGCGCGAAGCTGTAGGGATCGACGTGGGAGGAGCACCGTAATGACGGAGACATATGTGCTTACTCGGCCTTACCCTGCGTTCACAGGTATAGTAATAGAAACAGCATTTTTGCTGTAGAAAAATTGCTCAGTATAATTTCGTTGCTCGTTGTGCGATGAACAATCTCGGATCATCGCGTCCTTTCGTTAGTCTGTACATATTTGCGTACAGTAAAGTTTTTCTAATCGACGGTCGGACGATTCCAATGATTTGGAGCGTGCATGCGAGTGTCGCAGACTTAATGTGTATATTCATTGTACGTGTACGTGTGATTGTAAACTGCGAGCAGTGTTCGGTACTACGCGGGTATGTTAACATTCGAATGGACAAAACGCTCAAGAGAGCCGTCTCCGTTGAACGAATCATCGTTCAGAGCAAGCCAGGCATCCATTGCAGGTGTCTAGAAATCGCCTGGTTACGTACGTGGGGCAAAAGCTGTACCCGTTTTCGAGACGTCGGAGCACTGCGGCACGTTGAGGATTCTTGTACTGGCTTCCATCTCGATACCAGCGACCAACCATCCTGGGAAACAACACACAACGACGCCGGATGAGGTTTGAATGTGTGCATGGCATTCGCGTGTGTTTGATTCTGAGTGTGCACGATTGTATTCATACGTTTCGCTCGTAAAAGCGAAAACCTTTATAATTTAAACTTAATCTATATAGCTATTATATTTATATACCCTGGTATAAATATATTCTATTTTTAAAGTATAAACAAGGTATTTTCAAATGAAGATACCTAGCAACAAGATATATTTGTTCGGTAGTAAATAGGGAAATGTGTAATGTTTTTTACGGCAATTTCGTCCGATTTATAGTTAGATTTTTGAAGATATTTTTTAGGTATTTAATAGCTATAATAGTTAGTTTGGAGTAAATATATTTTCCGTTTCCAATAAAGTTACCTTGAAACTGGGTATATTTTACCTATTGAAACTGAAATTATTTTTAAAAATAGTAAATAGGTTGTTTTTATTCCTTTTCACCTAGTTATCCCCTAGTTAATGGGCAATTAATATTTTGGTTATGGAATATCGTGTGTGTGTGTGCACGCGCGTGTATGTATCTGTGTGTGTGTGTGTGTGTATGTGTGTGTGTGTGTGTGTGTGTGTTTAATTGGCGTAGGAGAGCAAGCTCAGCACAAGTGGCCTCTCGAAACCAGCATCCCGCCGGAACTATCAGAGAATATTACTTCGGCGGGGCTGTCAGTTAGTCTATACGGCTCCTCTTCCTATGACATTATTCTACGTCCTCCATCCACACAAGTGATCAGGGGTTCGGTGTTCATCCTCTGCAAATTAAAAATAGAATCAACTAGCCTAATTCATCCTGGGCCATTCGCCTAATTCTATCGGTATTTCTAAGTTTGGTCATCACCTCTATTGCGAAACTGGCTACTGCCTTCCAGTTTTCAGGAGTTTCCAGCATTATTGATATAATGCTCTCTGGTCTTATCGGCTTATTAATGGTGTTAATCAATTGTGCACGTTGTGTTCTAAAACGGGGGCAGCTCACTAATATGTGCTCAGCATCCTCAACCAATGTCGGACAGATGGGGCAGAATTCATTCTTATCCAGGTGAAAACGGTGGAAATAGAACCTAAAACAACCATGTCCAGTCAGCAACTGGGTTAGGTGGAAATCTAGTTCCCCGTGTTTCCTGTTGATCAATCTTTGAATGTCTGGGAGAATACGATAAGTCCATCGGCCTTTGTTAGAATCGTTTCATCGCTTTTGCCATATTTCTATAGAACGATGACGTTCCACGTTTTTAACACCTTGTAGAGAATCGACTGCGGCCTTACATATGTTGTGCAGCCTATCTAGTTTATCTGTAGCTAAATCGAAAGGAAGAATTCAGGCCAGTACCTCAGCAGCGTCGGTGGATACTGTCCTGTAACCACTAATAATACGTATACAGGAGCGGCGACGGTTCGCAATGGCCAGCTCACAATACCATTGAATTCCACATGCATGATGCCAGATTGGCGCTGCATACATGCTGACAGAATTTGCAACATAAGCTAATAGCTTCCTCTGGAGTGGGCGTGGGCCACCAATGTTAGGCATGAGGCGACACAAGGTAGCTGAAACTCATTGCGCTTTTTCGCCAGATATCTTTAGATGCTCTTTGAAGTTTAACCTGGCATCAAGCTGTACACCCAAGTATCGTAAAGATGGCGCAGAACTTATGCGGCAGCTACCAACTTTAAGAGTAATACTAGCTACCTTCTTACGACTGCTGACAAGAACTACTTCTGTCTTGTGCTCCGCTAATTGTAGACCAGCCGACTTAATCCATCTACTGATGTTGCTGATTGCCTCATTGGCATTTTCAGTGAGTTGTTCAAGGGTCTTAGCCGTCACTACTAGTTCGATATCGTCGGCGTAGCCTACTGTTATTGAATCAGGCGGTTGTGGAATCATCAACACGCATTGCATATATCGCATTGTAGTAACCTCATATCTTTAATCTCCAATGTAATAAGATTAGTCAGGACCGAAGTGGATGCGCTATGGCGAACGTTAGTTTCAACAATGCGAGCCAACTCATGTCTCATGTGCATTTGGACTGTCCGTTTTATCTGAAGTACCAAGGCACCACTTGCATTTCTGCGTATCCTGTTGACTTCATTCTTCACTTGAGATAACTCCGAGTCATTCTTTATTTGACGCAGTACCTCCGTGTATGTAACTCCTTCATTGACCTTAATCAAGATGGATTAGGTTTATTTCGTCCACTAAGCCTGTGTGCACTAGGTAATTCCTTATCTTTGCCTTTGGGCTTCTTGTGCTTGATGATCTGCCATTGATTTTCCTTGTCCTCAGACTTCCTTGTAGGTACTCCAACTGATTCTGATGGTCTCCTTGAGCCCAGTGATGGTTCATTCGTCTTTTTACTACCTACTGTTTTAGGAGTGGACTCTATCCCTTCGGCTGCGCTTCGTTTTGTATCAGAGCGTAGACTCGGTGTAGTCTGAGTCACCACTTCATGAGTACCGGGACGGTGATACTGCAACAGATCATCCTCTGCCATACTGAAGCATTTGTATGAAGCGTTAATAGAACGAGGAAGATCCTTAATGGTCTTGTGCACGTTATGCCTATCTTTCACAAAATCCAGCAGTTGGCTGATGTTCTATCCAAGGTGATCAGCTCCAGAAGATTGTTTCTGCGCGTGATAGAAATTGCTCGAGCAAAAATACTATCGACTTGATCCGTCATGACATCTCCCTTAGTGTTCAACGTTAAATCTCCCTTAGTGTTCAAACATTAATCAGAATTGGTCTTAAATTCGGGAGGCCCTCCCTATGAGCTTTTTCTGTCGACCCTGAGTATTTTATTTCCTCAGTGCCATCTACAAAATTGTAGCGAGCCATCCCCTATCCGCAACCTGGGGAGGCGCCAGATGGAAGAAAGTAACAAAACTCCACATTGGAGTATGTGTGTATGTGTGTGAGGATGTCTATGTATGTGTGTGTGTGTGTGTGTGTGTGTGTGTGTGTGTGTCTGTGTGTGTGGTTATGATTCAACTTTATCTTAAAGCAAGGTTAAACGAGGTATAACATATAACCAAGCTAAAAAATTGATATCGTTATTATGCTTTCTTATACCAATTCATTGACTTTAGTCATGATTTTAATGAATTAATTATAAATTTTAGCAAGTTCGTTCGAAAATTTTGAAGTAACTTATAAGTACGTTGGTTCTATATACCTTATACATCTACATACATATACAACGCATTGACAATAACTTACACATTCATATACAATATATGTTAAACTTATGTGAAGATATAAACGGTCTTATATACTAACCAAGATAATGTTTTACCACTTACAGGTATGGCACATCATCAGATATGAGATATGAATACTCTCCATAAATTCAAGTTACGAATTATAGTTATGAACTCAGCATGGTTTTTAATTTAAAAAATTAATTTTATTTTATACAATTTCAAAAATTTCAAATGATATTATTTATTTTATAAATAAATAGGATAGAATTACTAACTAACAATCATCAATTGAAGCCAGTATAAGACGTCAAAGAATAGAATTTTTTAATTAATTGCTTCGTGTGAAATTTCAGATATTAAATAATAAACGGAAAATATTTCCAAAACTAATTTATTACGAATAATTTTTAAGATGATAAAATCGATCTATATATCTTATGATTTCTGTTTTACTAAATAAACAACATAATGTTATAATATTATGTAAATATTAATTATTAAATAAATTGCTCATTTACTAACTAGAAACAAGAATAAAAACAACCTAGTTTCTACCTTGTTTTTAAACCTAGTTTCTACCTTTTTCTTAATTTTATTGACAACGTTCATATTTTGCATTCTAAGATTTACCTTGTTTCTAGCCACAATGATGGATTCTATTTTTACTACCTAGTAACTACTTTCCAGCCTATTAAAAAGTGTTAGATTTCTACCAGGGCATATAGATACCTTTTTGAATTTTGTTTTCATTATTAAAGTAGACTTGCTCCGGCTTTTCCTCGTATACCGTAAAGATTTTTATGCCGAAGCAAGTTGGTATTTATAGCGCGAAATCACTGTGTCTTATTTAACCTTCTCCTCTATCCCGAATTCCACGTTATTGTTATAAAATTATTCATATAGGGAATCTTAATCGAGCTTATATACTAACCAAGTTAATTTTTTGTCTCTTGCGGGAGTCTCCAGTCACCAGACATGCAGTGTGTGCACTCTGCATAAATTAGAGTTCTGATATAAACTCGAAATGAACACGAATTTTGAATTCATTAAAAAAACTATAAAATTATATTACTCTTTAAATTATTTATTTTATAAATAAATAGAATAA
The DNA here is from genome assembly GCA_018907035.1 of Sycobia sp. Sy_11. Classification (NCBI taxonomy): domain Eukaryota; kingdom Metazoa; phylum Arthropoda; class Insecta; order Hymenoptera; family Epichrysomallidae; genus Sycobia; species Sycobia sp. Sy_11. The sequence goes on from JACCIC010000250.1 coordinate 624,089, forward strand.
TATCTTTGATGTAAATTATTACAACAGTGTTTGTGTCAATCGGCCGAGATCGGGATTTGAACTCGGATCACCAAGTCACTAGTCCTTCGCTTTAGTGATCCAGCCATCGTAGGCCTCTGAAAGAGGTATAAGATAACAAAACATAATATTTATGAACGTCTTTCATCAGTATTGTTGTCATAATTTAAGCAGTAAAAATTCTTTTTAAATAAATTGGTTATTTCTTGAAACGCTCTAATGTGCGTGCGTGTGCTGTCTGTGCAGCCAAAGCTAACTGCAAATTGATATAACCGTAGCCTAGTGTCGCAACTTTTTATCTTCCAAATTTAATTTATTTATCAAATTGTATATAAATCTACTTCGTCAATATTAAAAAATTCAAAATCACAAAGTCAAGAAAACCAAAAGAATAACGATGAAAGCAAGTATATTGAATAATATTTACAGTTTGTTGCTGCATATTTTATTGATTCTGCTTTTTTATTTATTATCTATCTCCTCAAAATCACCATTAATACTTAACTTTCAAGATATCATTCAAATTGTTAAGAAATAATCAATACATGTCTGTTCGGAAATAAGACGAGGTCTCACGCTGTCAACGATGACAGTATGGAGGGGGAATAGTGGAGGAGCAACAGAGATTTATTTATGGCCATAATCCTTGAATTTGGAATGTGGCGACCTTCAAGGCGGGGGCTGCTCCGTCCGAATGCACGGCGAACGGACCAAATTGAGCGCAGATGGTGGCCACTTGCGCTTTTTTTGTGATGGTTGTCTCGAAGGCGCGACATTAGGGTTTCAGACAATAGCATCTGAAGTCTGGTTCGATTTCTCAGGCTGAAGGAGAGCGGCTGTTCCCCTCCCCACCAGGGCGTAGACCTACGGAGGAAAATCACCAGTTTAAGCTTGACCGTCGGGCAGAACGCTTCTTAGCTTGTTTTGATTGCGCGAGTTTGAATTTTACTTAATTCGCCGTCTAGACTGGAGATAGTTGTTCTAATTTATCCTCCAGTCCGGGTATATATGTACATACATATATACATACGCACAATATATACAGGTATATACATACATATGTGTGTATATTTGTGTGTATATAGATGTGTGTAATCTACACATTAATATAGTATAAGTGATCGTGCGTGATATTGGTGCATCAGTGAGACAAGGCGTACGTCGGCCTTGTGGAGATTTGCCCTTGCTGATCTCCGAGGAGCTTCCCGGCGGCGATTACGCCGAGTGGCTGCTGTTGCGGTAAGGACTAATTCCGTGCCCTAGGTGTGGGGCCGCAACGCAGAGCAGGAGGTAACTGCGGAACGCTCCTTCCCCATCTGGCCTCACCTGCCGTAATCGTGGGACTTACGGTAGGATTTACAGGAGTACTCCGAATGTATAATGTATAGTGTGAGTATGCGTGTGTGTCATTATTGTAGCGTATGCATCGCGCCCTTTACGTAACGTATTTTAAATTGTATACTCTTATAGGGTTTTATGATTTATTGTTCAGCGCAAAAACAAGGTTTTATTTAGTTTATATTATTATGCTTACTTATTGCGATTTTGACGGCTTTTTCCTCCACTCAGTGAGTGGAGGTTTTTTACGCCTGTAAAGATAGGAGACATATATGTACGTATATGTATGTATATATATATATATATATATATATGTGTGTGTATATATATATGTGTGTATAATACACACATATATATACTGTCGCGGCATATAAATGCCGTGACAGCCACCACACGCTGCTTCATTTTGACAATAAAGCGCGACAGCCCATAGCCACAACCCCTAATCTCAATTCCCGCGACGAAAAGATAGACACGACATCTGTAGGCTTGAACGTACACACTCTTATTAAGCCCGCGCCGAAACGTTCTATAGTTCTTGCCACCGCGCAGGTCATTATAACGGGACCAAATGGAGCGCGAACTCGAATCCGCGCTCTCTTAGATCAGGGCTCCGAAGGCTCCTTTATTACGCAGGCAACTGCGCAGTTACTAGAACTCCCACAAAAACGCGTAAATGTGCCACTGAGTGTAGTCGGCGTTAATGTGGGTGGGACGGCCCGGGCGAAAACGAGTTTTATATTAGGCTAACGTTTAAACACGAGTTTTGAAATAAAGACGGAGGCTCTTATTTTACCACGGCTCACTTCGCAGCTACCCGCTCATAATATCACTTCTTTAGATTTAGGGCAGTTTGAAGGAATAGAACTTGCCGACCCGCAATTTCATATCCCCGACTCCATAGACATTATCCTCGGCGCGGATGTTTATGGCACGTTATTGAGACCGGGTTTGCAGCATTTCATTCCATCGGAATTAGTCGCGCAAAACACGGCGTTAGGTTGGATTCTTTCAGGGTCGATCCAAACCGTCTCGGCACGGCGGGCGGAGAAAAACTCGTTAAGAACATTACATAGCTCTACTGCAGATGAACTGAGCCATGTGCTTGAGCGATTTTGGACCCTCGAAGAGGTACCGCGGTCGAGTTTCCCATTGAAGCCTGAGGACAAAATATGCGAGGAAAAATACGCCGCGACGCACGTTCGAGCGAAGGATGGTCGGTACACTGTATCCCTCCCTGTAAAAGGTCAGCTACCTAAGGTTGGGTTTGAGACTCGCCGAATGTCATTAGGGTCATTAAATTACGCGCATCGTCGCTTCCAAAAGGACGCCGCTCTGGCTAATAGTTACCGGGAATTTATGCAGACATATGAGAGACTCGGTCATATGACGCGAGTCCCAGACGACGAGTGCAATAGTCCCTGTGCGTGGTACTTGCCTCACCACGCGGTATCTCACGGCGGAAAGATTCGGGTCGTATTCGACGCTTCGAGGAAAACGAAAGAAGGTCACCGTTTAAATGATTATTTGCATGCCGGGCCCCCTCTGCAAAAGGATCTATCCCTGATCCTTTTAAATTGGCGACGTTATAGATTTGTCTTTACTGCTGACATAGTCAAAATGTTCAGGCAAATCCGCGTCGCCCCGTCGGATCGAAATTTACAAAGGATCATGTGGGCTCCGAATGATAGCGACCCTCCCGCGGAATATTATTTAAATACCGTCACATACGGAACGAATTGTGCTCCCTTTTTAGCTCTTCGTACATTAGCCCAGCTGGCGTGTGATGAAAGAGATCGTTTCCCCTTAGGCGCTCGGTGTTTAGACAAAAATACGTATGTAGACGACACCTTCGCGGGAGCCGACGATCTCTCCTTAGCAATTAAAAAACGCGAAGAGCTCGTTGATATTCTCCATTCTGCGGGCATTGAACTGGATAAATGGGCCGCAAATCATTCCGGAATTATCCCCTTAGGCGCACGACAAACCGAAATCACCCCCCCAAAACAGCTTGATCGCGACCATGCCGTAAAAATTTCCGCGGCGTAAGGTGGAACCCGACGGAAGATGATTTCCGGTTTGACGCTATAGATTTAGATACTTATCCAAAATCTCCAACTAAACGAAGCATCCTCTCGAATATAGCGCGCCTCTTCGATCCCCTAGGATGGCTCTCCCCAGTTACTGTAACTGCTAAAATCATGATCCAAGATCTGTGGATTATGAAATGCGAATGGGACTCCCCGCTACCGAAAGATCTCCGTGAGAAGTGGGTTAATTATTGCGACTCTCTCTTAGCGCTCCCAAAAATATCAATAAATCGATGGCTGGGTACAGGGAAAAATCAAGTGTGTCAAATACACGGCTTCTCCGACGCCTCTTCGCGCGCGTATGCGGCGGCCGTATATCTACGTATGCAGGATAGCGAAGGCCGAATCCGCGTGTCCTTGCTGGCAGCTAAAACCAAAGTCGCCCCCGTGAAAACGGTAAGCATCCCCAACCTCGAGCTGTGTGGTGCCGTTTTACTAACGCGACTCGTCAGCCACTTAAAATCTTCCGATTTTTTAAAGAACTTTCCAATATACATGTGGTGCGATAGCCAAATTGTATTGAAATGGCTGGGAAAACACCCATGTTATTGGAAAACGTTTGTCGCGAATCGAGTTTCACAAATCCAAAACGAATTACCGGCGGCAAATTGGGCACACGTCTCAACGAAAGAGAATCCCGCCGATATTGCGACGCGAGGCACGACGCCGTCTGACTTACGCGAAACAACATTGTGGTGGTACGGACCTGATTGGCTCTCAACATCATCGGATAATTGGCCAAGTCGATCAGAAGCCATTGAAATTCTTCACGCGAAAACTCGCGCGAGCGAGCCAGAGATTCTAATTAGATTCTCCAGCCTGAGCCGTTTGATACGAGTCGTTGCGTACTGCGTGCGACCTTTAATGAATTTGCGTCGGCGGAAAAATAAGTTGAGTCCGCTCTCAATCGCGCTTACTGTGTCGGAAATTATAAACGCGCGCATGATTGCGATACGTCTCGCGCAAAATCACGCTTTCGCTCTGAAATAGCGCAGATACGCGCCGGTAAAACCGTGTCTAAGGGTAGCCCGCTGAGCAAACTTAACCCGATTGTTAAGAACATACAAACTGGACTCAGAATATTTAAATATTAATTACGAGATGATGGGGGCAAATCGTTAATTTTCGGCGCCACCTCGTCACCGTGCAGTGCGCTTTACATTAAAGATAAAAATGCGCAAGAATTCGCGAACACACTACCCGACGCGGCGAAAAGTATTACTAAAAATTCATATGTAGACGATTATCTAGCAAGCCGGCCCGCGCTGGACGATGCAAAAAAACTAATTCGAGACGTAATATATATAAATTCCAAGGCAAATTTCACAATGCACGGCTGGGCCAGTAATGACGTGCGCATTCTAGAAAATATGATTATAAAACCCGCCTACGATGATTCGCATTTAATGCTTTGTGATCAAGGGCGTGAACGAGTTTTAGGGCTTTTTTGGGACACTGATTCGGATTTGTTAGGATTCAAAATCGGGCGCGATAAAATTCCAACGGAAATGTTTAGTTGGGACAGAAAGCCAACAAAGCGCGAGTTTCTCCGAATTATAATGTCTATTTACGATCCACTCGGCTTAGTGAGCCCGTATACAATACAATCTAAAATCCTTATGCAGGAAGTATGCCGCAGTGGAATTGGTTGGGACGATGAGCTTCGCGACGAAGAACATATAGGTTGGATTTCGTGGTTACAAAATTTGCAGAGAATTAGCTCCTGTCGCGTAGAACGATGTTTATCGCCTAAAGAAAGTGCATACACGAGCGTACAGCTTCAAGCCTTCTGCGATGCGAGTCTGAAAGCGTACGCCGCCGCGATATATGCCCGTTTCACATTGCCAAATAAAAACGCTCACGTTTCACTCGTAATGGTGAAGTCGAAAACCGCGCCGTTAAAACCATTATCGGTCCCGAGATTAGAGTTGCAAGCAGCCCTATTAGGAGCCCGTTTAATAAAAAAAATTTGTGGTCGGACTCGCAAACCGTATTGCATTGGATAAAAACCGAGCCTAGAACCCGTAACGTTTTTGTCGCACATAGGCTGAAAAACGTTCGGGCAAATTCGAAGAGGAGTGGGGCAGCGACGAAGTAGCTCGAGCCTCTGAGTAAAAACCAGCGCGCGGAGCGCGGCGCGCTCACTTGTATATCGAACCTTAGTATAAATAAATTGATATAGAAGTTGATCATATATATAGTCCTATTATTATCCTTCCTCATTAATACCGATCATAAACGATAAGGACGAAATATTACGAGTAGGTGGACGACTTTCTCGATCGAATCTACCGTACAATAAGATTATAACTTTCGCATAAACTTTCGCTTCACGGAGGACCAACGCTAACTTCAAATATTGTATTGCAACAGGCGTGGGTTATAGGTAGGCGGCAATTAGTTAAGACGACGATTCGCAACTGTATAAAGTGCCAACGCGTCAGGCCTCGACTCGCTCATCAACTGATGGGTGAACTACCTGCGAGCCGCGTGACCCCCGCCCGCCCCTTCACCACGACGGGGGTCGACTATGCCGGCCCGTTCCAAATACGAACATCCAAGGGGCGTGGTCATAAGGCTTATAAGGGTTATATTGCTCTGTTTATATGTTTCACGACACGCGCGATTCATCTGGAGCTCGTGAGTGATCTGACTACGCATTCATTCATCTTAGCGTTTCGAAGATTTGTGAGCAGGAGAGGAATATGTCGAAACCTTTATAGCGATAACTCCACTACATTTAAAGGGGCAGATCGAGAACTTCAGGCTATGTTTAACGCGGCTTCGAAATTTTACCATTCTATCGCTGCTGTAATCGCCAACCATGGGACTACCTGGTCCTTCATTCCTCCAACCACTCCGCATTACGGCGGTATTTGGGAGGCGGGCGTTAAATCCACCAAACACCATCTGAAGAGGGCCGTCGGAGACCATACTCTCACCTTCGAAGAATTCTCCACAGTGCTAACAGAGATAGAAGCGTGTCTAAACTCCCGCCCCCTTTGCCCTTTATCCTCCGACATCGAAGATTTGAGTGCGCTCACGCCCGCGCATTTTCTTATTGGTGAAACATCGGGATTTATTCCCGATGAAGAACCGCCTACAGTCCCGGAGAACAGATTGAGCCGTCTTCAATTAATGCAACGGATCCGCAATCAGTTTTGGAGAAAATGGACGGATGAATATCTCCAACACCTTCAGGAAAGAGGAAAATGGAGAGCTGCCACCGAAAATTTCGCCATCGGCCAGCTCGTACTGCTGAGAGACGATCGTTACCCCCCGACTAAATGGCCACTTGGACGTGTTCTGGAGACACATGCCGGACCAGATGGTCATGTCAGAGTAGTAACGGTACGAACAGCAACAACCACTCTGCGGAGGCATATCGTACGTTTGTGCCCCTTGCAGTATGAAACGAATGTCGAGAATAGGAAAAATATTGTGAAGGTTGTTCGTCCGGCGGACGAAGGCGGGCGGAAATGTTCGGAAATAAGACGATGTCTCACGTTGCCAACGATGACAGGACGGAGGGGGAATAGTGGAGGAGCAACAGAGATTTATTTATGGCCATAATCCTTGAATTTGGAATGTGGCGACCTTCAAGGCGGGGGCTGCTCCGTCCGAATGCACGGCGAACGGACCAAATTGAGCGCAGATGGTGGCCACTTGCGCTTTTTTTGTGATGGTTGTCTCGAAGGCGCGACATTAGGGTTTCAGACAATAACATCTGAAGTCTGGTTCGATTTCTCAGGCTGAAGGAGAGCGGCTGTTCCCCTCCCCACCAGGGCGTAGACCTACGGAGGAAAATCACCAGTTTAAGCTTGACCGTCGGGCAGAACGCTTCTTAGCTTGTTTTGATTGCGCGAGTTTGAATTTTAGTTAATTCGCCGTCTAGACTGGAGATAGTTGTTCTAATTTATCCTCCAGTCCGGGTATATATGTACATACATATATACATACGCACAATATATACAGGTATATACATACATATGTGTGTATATTTGTGTGTATATAGATGTGTGTAATCTACACATTAATATAGTATAAGTGATCGTGCGTGATATTGGTGCATCAGTGGGACAAGGCGTACGTCGGCCTTGTGGAGATTTGCCCTTGCTGATCTCCGAGGAGCTTCCCGGCGGCGATTACGCCGAGTGGCTGCTGTTACGGTAAGGACTAATTCCGTGCCCTAGGTGTGGGGCCGCAACGCAGAGCAGGAGGCAACTGCGGAACGCTCCTTCCCCATCCGGCCTCAGCTGCCGTAATCGTGAGACTTACGGTAGGATTTACAGGAGTACTCCGAATGTATAGTGTATAGTGCGAGTATGCGTGTGTGTCATTATTGTAGCGTATGGATCGCGCCCGTTACGTAACGTATTTTAAATTGTATACTCTTATAGGGTTTTATGATTTATTGTTCAGCGCAAAAACAACGTTTTATTTAGTTTATATTATTATGCTTACTTATTGCGATTTTGACGGCTTTTTCCTCCACTCAGTAAGTGGAGGTTTTTTACGCCTGTAAAGATAGGAGACATATATGTACGTATATGTATGTATATATATATATATATATATATATATATATATATATATATATATATATGTGTGTATATATATGTGTATTATACATACATATATATACTGTCACGGCATATAAATGCCGTGACAGTCACCACACGCTGCTTCATTTTGACAATAAAGCGCGACAGCCCATAGCCACAACCCCTAATCTCAATTCCCGCGACGAAAAGATAGACACGGCATCTGTAGGCTTGAACGTACACACTCTTATTAAGCCCGCGCCGAAACGTTCTATAGTTCTTGCCACCGCGCAGGTCATTATAACGGGACCAAATGGAGCGCAAAAACAACGTTTTATTTAGTTTATATTATTAAGCTTACTTATTGCGATTTTGATGGCTTTTTCCTCCACTCAGTGAGTGGAGGTTTTTTACGCCTGTAAAGATAGGAGACATATATGTACGTATATGTATGTAGATATATATATATATATGTGTATATATATGTGTATATATGTGTATGTGTGTATATGTATGTCTAGAATAAAGTTAAGTATCTCATTTAATTGTATATTGTTGATTTCATTTCACCCTAGCGAATACCTCCTTTCCACTCAAACCTCTTATTATTTCATACAATGTCTCATTTATGAATAGGATTTTTCATTTTTTTAAAGATTAATAATTGTACTTATGCTGACTTCTGATTTAAATTAATAAATATTTTTATCGCCTTACAGGCTTTATAATATCATATAGTAGCTAAAATAATGACAGTCAGACTGTCCTTGTTTATGATCACCTGTAGAATCAAAAATAAAACTTATTACTACAAAAAATTATATCAAAAAAATAAAAATAAAAATAAAATAAAATGAATAATTAATAATAAAAGGAAAATAAAAAATAATAAAAGTACTTATTCTATGTTAGTAAAGGACAGCCTGACTGACCCCACCACCTTAAATTTAGGATCACCTGCTTGTCCGACGTTTCGAACCGCTATGGTTCGTCCTCAAAAACTAATCTCTAGACAGCCTGACCGTCATTATTTTAGCTAATATATGATATTATAAAGACTGTAAGATCGATAAAAAAATATATTCATTTTTTTAAAGAGTTATAATAAAATAAATCTTATTTTCACCGAGTCTCTCATAAAAGTTAATGCGAAACCAGGATAAATTATTATTTTATAATTCTTCAGAATTCTTTCAAACAATTTACGTATCGTATGATGTTATTTTTATTCGATAAATAACATAATATTATAATATTGTGTAAATATTAATTTTTTTGATTATAGTAATGGAAACATACATTCGAATTAAAATATTCATGTATTAGCCAGAAACAAGGTTCCAGCTTCAAACCTAGTTATATTAGACAGTGTTCCCATTTTTCATCTAAGACATGCCTAGTTTTAGCTATGATAAATTAATTAGGTTTTTAATACCTAGTAACTACTTCCCAGCCTATTGAAAATTGTTAGATTTCTACCAGGGTAGCATCTAAATGATAATAAAATCTTAAAATAACAGTAAAGGCTGATAATCGTACTTTTTCAGAAGTATTGCTACAGGAAAAAATCGATAAAGCTAGTTCACCACTTATAGTAACTTTGTGATAGACAATAAGATTATTGCCTTGTAATAAATGAGAAGAGACAGTAAATAAAAGTCAGAATCATATATTTGATCTAATGTGTTGGTTGTATTCGTAAAGTTACACTAGAAATAAACAGTTATTAATTAATACGTAATTGAAAATATAATGTATCTCCAAAGTTTAGATTGTTTTTTAGTTACACTCTTCATAAACCATAAATTACAATTTAGAAACTTCTAGATATATAGTTATTATTTATAAAAAAGGCACGTATGCTTTGATTTTATATATATATGTATATAAAATTATATTATATTATATTTTGAAGGATGCAATTGCAGCATATAAAATGAATGATATTGAACTAACTGGTAACTTTGTGGTAATCAATTTTACATCTTCCGTCCATACTTCTTTCACATAACTCTGAGAATATAAATATTTATATTTTATATTTTTATTATTTTTACACAAAATTTTATACCATTCTTTGTTTAAATTCATAACTTGTTCCTCAGTAGTATCTTCAACTTTATATATTGAAGATATAAACATCATTATTTTTTTAGATATACGTTTTAAATGCTTCAATTTACAGGAAATCCAATTGTCAATTTCCAATCCAATTTTCAAATCCAATCAAATTTGAATTTGATCTTTATGTTTCGCAAACATTTCATATTTATTTAAAAACAAATTTATTGTTTTACATACTTATTATATATGTTTTTACATAAAAATAGTATTGACTTCAATTGAAGTAAAACCTGAGGTATATGTATATAAGAGGATTTTTATAGCTTTCGTTCTCATAATATAGTTAATACTTCTTCGTTAAAATTTTGCACTGTATGTTATTAAACCAGCTCATGCAGGTTCATAGCGTGTTACTTTAAAATTGGCTGAACTTTTACTATGAATCAAGTGACGCGGTAGCACTATTACTTACTATTTACTATTTACTTCTATATTAGGATTTCGAATTCTCCATCAATGAAAATTTATCGATAATTTTCAAAAGCTGTTGGAGTATTCAATGATAGTCCCATAATAAACTTGTATACAGTAAATAGAGAATGCAGCTGTACTAACTGAGTTTTATTGCACCCTCTTTTTGGAAAAAGGACATCGGTCAGCGAGTACAGAGAAGTCCGGAGTTCAGTCCGAGTATAGTCTCCTTAGAGTGTGCCCACACAAACTATTTATATTTTCTGAATCTTTGTAAAATATATTTTGTCATTCACATCTCATTACACTTAAATTGTTAACTACTGTCATATTCATTTTTCATCTCATTAAACTAGTGTACTGCATATATAAATAAAAAATTTACTATTATATAATTAATGTAAATAAAACTATTTGAAAAACAACAAAAACATATATGTTATTTATGACCTAAATAATCATTTACCGTCCGCATTGTTAGCTACAAAGCAGTTTTTAATATAAAAGTCCGTGCATGACTATAGCAAATACTTAAAAACATTTTGTTTTTATATATATATAGTAATAGTAAATACGTAGGAAAAGGTTCAACTAAGTTTATAATAAGATGCTTTAAACGTGCATGAACATAGCCGAAGGTTATATATGTAGTAATATTTTTATCGTGAGCTTGAGTGCGATAGCAAGAAAAAAATTTGATGAATTTGAGTATCCAGAATATTAAATGTAACCCACAAAGTTGATTAGGGCTAGTATAAGCATAGTCATTTATAGATAAAAAGAGAGTTTTTGTTTGTACAGGATAAACAAATAAACTACAGAATCGATTGTTCTCAAATTCGAAATATATATTCTATACCATCTTCGAAAGCCCATAGACTGTTAATTAAATATTCTAAGAATGGCTAAATATATAAGTGTGTTGTATAATCTAGCTTAACAGTAAAGGATATCATTCATATTCAACTAAAACTATTTATTAAAGTGTGAAACGTGGCATAAAAAACCTCCACTCGATCAGTGAAGGAAAAAACAAATTTACTCTACAATAATGACAATTAACAATAATATAGACGTGTGCCAAATACACTATAAAAATATATATGTTATATTAGTAAAATAAACGAAAATTAATAAATACGCATGGGAAAAGGTCACTTTTTACATACAATATGAGCGCTTTCTCTCTCTCTCTCTCTCTCTCTCTCTCTCTCTCTCTCTCTCTCTCTCTCTCTCTCTCTCTCTTACTATCTAAGCATTCTGATGGTTGGTGCACGCACATCTGATTTTCAAGGTGAGGTCTGATATAGAAGGGAACCTCCGTAGTTCCTCCTAACTCTGCACACTGACTCCAACGTCTTGGACGCGGGGAACTTCTTGTTTGTAGCGACAATAGTTGGGCCTAAAAGCGCTGGCAGGGAAGCCCCTCAGAGATTCGCCGTATCCGAACCTTTACAGAACCTCAATGCTCTGTCCACGGGAATACCAAATCGATACGCCTTGCACATCATACACAAATTATTCACGCTGGCGTCACTTCTTCACACGGCACACATGCGTCAGAGTTTTCACACAAAATTATGGCACGAGTTCTCAGGTCTGAAGGGTTCTCAAAGGAAGTATATTTTTCTGTACGAAGGCTAGCGACAGATTGCTGACTTTTTCGTGCGGGCAAGCGTTCTTTCCTCAAAACTAGCGGGGATATTTTTCGGTACTAATTCAGAGGAAATAGCCCGATTCTTATTATAGGATAGCCCTATAATAGTTGAGGGATGGAATTTTCGCCAGAGCAGAGAAAGCGTGGGACCCATCGACGGTTGGCAGATGTGCGCCTGAGCTCCTGCGCGACAGTATAAAGGCCTGTACCTCTTTAATAACAGCAATCTTTCGCGCAAGACGTGTGGAACACAAAGCATTTTATTTCATTATTTTAACTTCGAGTTTTTGCCTAGCCTTTGAAGATGTTTTCATCGACTTAGACTTCGCTCTTTACTTACTTTTCTGTTTTCCAAACATAAATTATGTTTTTTTTTTGATAATCATTTCACTTTCATCAATAAATTATGAGTGTATACATTACGACTGGTGTATTATAATTTAATAGGGATAATAAATCGAGTCCAGTGTCATTTCCATATGTTATGCGCATATTAAAGTAGTACCGTACACAGTCAATTATATCAAACGTAGATGGTGTTTTAAAATATGTGGAATATCAGCTCAAAGAAATTCAAACTTAAACTATTAATATTATATTTGTCCAGCTAATTTAAATAGCCATAATCAGCTTAGATTAGGGATTAGTATCCTAAAGAAGATTTAATTGTAGTTGGTGTTATCATTGAAAATCGAAATATATATTCTATATTATTTTCTGAATATGCTATTTTTTGTGCTATTTTGCAGACCTTATATTACATAATTTTCAGTTGCCACTAAACTACAGGGAAATATTCTAATTTCCTGTTTGGACATTACAATACTATATCCAGGTGTCTTGACATATCTCCTACTGTGAGTTTCGTGTTGCGAGACAAAATAAGATGTCCAGGTGTCTCCGGAAGACTTTTATGGTGAATTGTGTGTTTAAACGGTAGAATACGATGTGTAGGTGCCTCGAGTCCGCTTTTTTTCGTACCATGGAAGGGAAGTTTAGTATTCTACCATCCGAATGTCAAATTCCCAGTAGAAGTCATCGCCTGACCCTTGGACATTGTATTCTACCTTCTGAACACGAAACTCTATAGAATTCGTCCCAAGACGTATTCTATCGTCTGAATTCAAAGTACAATCTTTTACTGTAGAATCCGTACGTAAGACGATAACGATACATATATATAAATATATATATATATATATATATATATATATATATATATATATATATATATATTGTGACCGTCATTTTCGACGGCCATAATTAAAAGTTTCGATTATGGATACATTGTGCGAACAATTATACGCGTGATCGACGCGATGTTTATACGCACGACGCCGAGCAGATTGAGCTCAGCGCTCGGTGAGTGAAGACGATAGTATTCGCTCTCCGAGTATTTAGAAAACGCTATAGTAAACACCGCCCAGCTACAGACTACGATAAGTGATTGCCTCGAGAGGTCCTATCAAGAAACGCCGGAAAGAAGAAGAATAGAGGACAGCGGGAGAAGTGAAGTAGAAGAAGAAGTCGAGGCAGGTCCCAGGGTCATACGCTCGACCTCGCCAGCTCAGTCGATGGAGCAAGCGAGTTACACCGCCAGCTCCTGACGGCCTGCCGCCATCGCATAGCCGACACTGCTAAATTTCGACGCCTGAAAGCCGCCGTTTCTGCTACCTTGCTGCGCGGTTATCACCTCCTTCCTCCAGCCGGCACCCAGAGAATATCTTCAGCGTCTGCGACGACAAGCAGCGTGTTACTTATATATTGATTAAATTGTGCTCGGCATCCTCCCGGTCCCGTAGTGTCCGCGTCGCGTCTCCATTCCCCCGTCTCTTTCCTCTCATCTACCGTTGCACCAAGATGGACGCGCTTCTGCTACGTGTGGTCAGTATAGCTTTCCCCCATCGAAGAACCCGCTCGGGATGAGTCTGTGGCTAATACCGCGAATAGGAGTTAGTAGGTTAGTTATAAAATAAATATATAAAATAGCGCGTGTATATATATTGTCACTAGTGTATATGTGGAAATAAAGACTAGTAGTGTTAACGAAGGTGTTTTTCTTGACGGCATATTACCCTCCCCTCCCCCTGTTACCATCATCAGCAACAGCCGTGGAGGTGTTCACCAACGCACTGTGTTAAATAAAATCAAGTAATAATACTCGAAACTTATTTTATTAATTTTTTCTTTTTGGTTTTCACTTCTAAATAGAAATAATTAACAAACTTATAAAAAATTTTAATTTATTTAAATTTAATTAAGAGGGCAGGAATCTCCATAAATAAAGAAAGATTCCGGCATCATCCAAATCAGTAACATGACGCTTACGCGAAAATAACATTACCGGTCGAAATCCGTGAAAAATCATGGCGAACCCTCGCGCATCAGACTAAACTGTAACCGAAGAGAAAAGACTCAGTAGTCTCCTTATGTAAATGAATCAAGAAGAACTGTTTAAGAAAGCAGCACAGTTGAACCTATATATTGAGGGAACAGCTAACGCGTTGCGGAACGGGCTGATGAGATTCGATCTACGACGTCTCTTTGGTACTGACGCTGGTAAATGGGATGAACAAATCGATGAAGCCGGCGTGAAACAACACTCCGATATTAGTGAAATATCGAAAGTACTCAGTTCGACAGGCCACGAACAGAAAACCCATAAAAATAACGACGTAAAGATTGAAGAACGCTCAACTACACGAGATGCACCTGGTAATACCGCCTCGGCTATGCCCTTTTGGTCCATGTTCCGCGGTACCATGCTATGATCTGGTTACCCGGTGGGACAATGGCCCACCTCTCCTGCTTATAGCATGCATATGGGGGGTAATGTCCATTTAGCTGCCATGGAAAATTTTCCAGCAGCAATGAGACAATATTAGGCGGCCATGGCCAACGCCAGTACGCAACAGACGACACCAATGGTACCACCCCGCACCGCACAGCAAGCAGTCAGTGAACGTACACAACTGGATGTGCGCAACAGGTCCCTCGATAATACATACTTGAAAGAGACGAAAGCAGGGCATCTACTGCGGAAATGGAAAGTGCAGTTTTCAGGAATTCCACAAGAGTATGTAGAGGATTTTTTCGAGAGGTTAGGGGAGACAATGGAGAGCTTCGATATACCTGCATCAGACATTTTAAAAAAAATTCCCAGAATACTCAGCGGACCAGCACTGATTGACCCTAGAGCCGGGAAGTCCTATATTGGAAGTCCTATAAAAATGGAAACCCGCCTCAAGTCCCCAAGATGACGTCAAGACGACGTGGACGAAGAAATCATTATCCCCACCAAATATCAGCAGCGCGAGATGACCTCCGGCGTTGATAAAATCCGGATAGACCCCAGCCATAATCCTACCCTACCGCATCCAACAAATCAACTCGCCTCTTGCTCGGACGAATACCGCCTCGAGTATAGGCGTGACGTGAATCCCTTCACCATACCGACAGAAGTAGTCCCTATCGCAGGCACGAGGAATCCGGCGCTGCTTCAAACAAAGGAGAAGTCTGCAGATCCCTCCAAATGTAGACCCGCCATCCCTGCCTTATTGGATTTAACCATTGTACCTCCGCTAGACTAGTTTCCTCCTCAACAATTTCACACTTCTTGAAAAGGACGCTAATTTGAAGGACTTTTTAATATTGAAGGAAAGATAGGTAAATTATCTATAGGAATATAGATTTACACACAGAGTACTTATTACATAGTTATTATTAAGCTGTTTAAGAAATTGGTTAAATTATTATCTCCGGCGAAGCCGAGACATGGGATGCTAGTGTAATATGTAATAACAGATAGTTGAATCATAACACTGCATCATTTTCAATAAGTAAGGTTCGAGATAAAAATAATTCGTTTATTTATAAGTACATAAAAGAATTTGTTTTTAAATATTATATAAATCATTTTCTACAGTCCGAACACTCAACACTTCGTAGAAAATATTCCGAGGCATCTAGACATCATATTCCACTGGCCAAACATGGAGCTGCCCGTAAAAGTCGTCCTGACATGCCTGGACATCGCTTCCTACCAATTAAACACGATACTCCCTGTAGAAGTCGCCCCGAGGAAGATAGATATGGTTTTCTACTAACTAAATACAATACTTCCCGTAGAAGTTTTACCAAAACATCTAGACTTCGTATTCTACCATCCCAACATGAATATCCCCATGGAAGTCGGTGCATCATACTTGGACACCGTCTTCTACCGTCCAAATACGCAAATTCTGATAGAAGGCGTTACGACACACATGGGCATTGTATTCTAACATCCGATCATCAAAGCATGTGTAGGAACCATCCCGAGAACGCTAGACATCGTTGACTAAACACAATACTCCCCATGGAAGACAATCAGAAAAACCTGCATATCGCCTTCTACCATCCGAATACAAAACTCCTAGTAGAAATCGTCATGAGACACCGGGATATCATATTTAACCACTCGTACACGAAAATACAATAATTTCCCGTCGAAACTGTATTTAATGTGTATATATAACTAGCATCACCTATTCGGGTTCGCCCGAGATTCCAAGTGAACGATTTCTTTTAATATTCAAATTCAATTACTTCTGGATATATAATATTTTTTATAACAGTTAGATTTTCTGCGAAGAAAATATATTGATGCTCTAAATTACAAATTCAAAAAGTCCAACATATAATTGACATGTAGAAAATAATCTGAACGTAAACCTATGCCGATAACTTTAAATATCTGTCCCTGGGATTTATTGATTTTAATGGAAAAAGAAAGTTTTATTGGACAGTGCAGTATTTTAAATTGAAATGATCAATCAGTTGGGATCATTGGGATTCAAGGTATCAGATCAGTCTCTTCTGCAGCTGAACTAGTTTAAATAATCGCTTCAATAACACGATTCCTGATATGCATTATTCATAATCTCGTGCCATTACATAACTTTCGAGAAATAAGGATTTGGAGTAAAATAATCGGAACTCCTACAAAAGCAAAATCTCCTGCAAAAACAACAATTTTTACACACATTAATTTATTGTAAGAGAGAATGCCTAGATTAAGAACTTCAATATGAGCTGCATGACTCATTATACATTCATCCCATATTATAAGCTTAGTTTCTTAATCGAAGTTTACACAACGATCCATTTTTACGAATAGAACAAACGTATTTTTGTCTATACGATACATTTAATGGCATCATAAAAGTTGATTATACACTACGGACAAGTGTAGTAGCAATCCTGATGAAGCTCCAATTGCAATATTTCCAGTTGATCTAATATGAGGAAAAAGAAAATTTATCAAAAACGTTTTTCCACTACCTCCAGGAGTATTTAAGAAGAAAATCATAGGATTATTGTTATTTCTGTAACATCGAGCTAATAATCTTAATAAAATAATAGTAATTTAAACATTTAAAGTATATATATTCATATACACGTATATATATAAATGTAAACTAGAGTTTTAAATATAATATATAATAATAGAGATAAATATATATATATATATGAAATGTATTATAATACGTATTAACACCTATATATAGGTGTATATATTGTAACCGCCCGAATGGCGGTGGTAGGTTAGAGCGCTCGTGTGAAACCGCGAGTGTTCGTGTGAGTTCGCGAAACGATACGCGCGAGCCGCGAGGGCGTTGGAAGCGCAACTGTACGTATGAAGTTCGGAATGAATTTCACTTGCACTTTCTCTTTCGTCCCCGGAGTTCATACCTTTTCGACGCACCTTCGTTTCGTACCGCCTTGAATTACCGTTCTCGTGTTTCGTCTTTCGTTCGTTTCGAACCATATAGTTCAGGTCGCCATTGTAGCTTCCTTTGCGGTAACGAGTTACAAGTTTGCCTTGGCGTAAACTTCGTGCGAGCACATCGGAGACGAGGAAAAGATACGCGGCGACATCCCCGCGGCAACCCCGGACAGTGAGAGCACTAGCGCCTACGCGCTACCGTTTGTGTACCGTCGCGAGCCAGTGACGCCATCAGCGGCTACGAGCCGCAGCCACGCGCGACCGCGCGAGCCATCAGCCAGAAGAGAGAGAGCGCGCACCCGGTCGCCCTGATACTAGGCGACATCAGCGAGCACCAGCGAGCACCAGCGATCACCAGCGAGCACCAGCGAGCATCAGTGAGCTTTCGGCCAGCGACAGCATCGTTGTCATCGGCGGCAAGTAGCCTTCTACTTTTGTTGTAATTACTCATACGTGCATATAGCTAGGCTCCTGGCCCACCTCCGCGCCCGCTTAATCTCAATTGTTAGGTGTATATCGCGCGTAGCCACGTAAATTCTATCGTTATTTCGTCTTGTAATTTTATGCCGTAGTAAATGATTTCGCGTGTGAATTGCATGTAACCTATAGTGTGTAATCTTCTAATGTACCGTCGTACCCACGTATGTTATACCGAAAGCTTCCCGTTCCGTTTCCCCCGTCCCTGAGTAGTTTGTACGATTACGTAGTTTTATAAATAATTAACGTAGCGTCGCGGAACCCGCAATCAGTACATAGCGTATGTACTACTTTATTGTTCCAAATAGTCTTTTTGTATAAATAAATGTTAATATTGTCATAATCCGATAAAGCCACTCGCGTAGTTCATATCTCGTTCCCCGTCCTCTTTCCAGCGGAGTGCACAACCAGCAGCCTGGAAGAGTCCATACACACATGCATACCAATAGTAAGTAATAACCCGATTTTTGGGTTATATTATATAAACATAATATATACTAATAACACATGAAAAAATATATATATATACATTTATAAAAAAAAATATATCATATAATAATATATATATATGTATATATATTATTAAATAAATACATGCAATAATAATAATAATACTTGAACATATATGTATATATATATATATAAATAAATATATATATAAATAAAGTTTTGTAGAATAAGAATCGAAACTAAAATGACCGAATTTCATCTAGCATGTCATCATCTTATTTGGGCGAGAAAAACAATTTCATAATACCGCCGAATTAAGACGTTGGCAAGATCATACGTCAGAAGCGTATGTTTCTCCGATGAAGGTCTCATAGGTAACGCAACATGTACATTATCGATGCGCTAGTGTACAATTTTTGATGTTTAATTTATAGTAAAATTAATACTTTAAACAATTAAACTACATTTTTAATACAACAAATATTTAAGGCAAAAATTATAATGAATGATTATGATAAAATTTAATTGTTTATACTAGTATTAAGGCTAAAAGTAAGCAAAGTAAACAATGTAATAAAAAAGCTGTAAAAACGAGGAGCAGAGAGAGGGATTGCGGATGATCATGGAAAAATCGGGTATATAAAGCCCCGATTTTTCCACAAAAATTCATTCAGTATTCATTCAGTCAGTCGCATTCAGTCAGTCAAGCAGTCTCTAGTAAGTCCTCTCTCTGTCTCCGTCTCTGTCTCTCCGTGCACTATATACAAGTAAGAAATAAATTTCATTAATATTTAATAAATTATAAATCTAATTGTTCTCTCTTTCCTTTTTCTTACTATCTCCTTTTTCCGGGGAAGTGTCTGGTCCTCCTATATGGTAGGACAGAACATCCCCCTAGTTGATCACACATACATACTTAGTCAATAGGGAACTAGGTCGGTAGGCCGAGGCGGGTTCAGTTTCCCCTTCGAAAGAAGAGGAAATTGCATCCAAATAAAGCCTTGGACTCTGACCTATGTAAGACCAGCATAGGGTTTCATAATCTCCATTAAAATTTATACCTTATTTTTGTTGCCATCAAGTGATCGACTAGGCAGTCCCGAGCTAGTAGAGATAGGACCTTTAACATTATGCAATAAAATTCGCAAATAAAAGCACTCACTTTGATTTGGATGAATAGTATGAGTCAAACTTTCTGAAGTTGGCCACCAAAAATCGAGTAGGTGAATTTTATATATTTTTTTACAAATTTTTTAAGGATTCTATATTAAAATAAATTTCCTAAAACATTTTTTCAAAATTTTCATTTGTGAAGAAGTTATAAACAAGTGAATATTTAAGCACTTTTTTTAGATTGCGATTATTCTGACAGATTATAATAAAAACTTAAAAATTTGGAAGGTAAGTATAAAAATAGTAAAAGAATAAAATAGGATACTTATAATATGAAAACTTAATTTGTTTAAAACAATTTTGCAATAAACAAATTTAAAAATATTTAACTCCTCGTATAGGTAGAACATTTTTTCAGGTTTTATTCTGAAATGGCTAATCTAATGATATCTGTAAAAAAATTTTAGTGCCCTTCATAAGAAAAGAAGATATTAATTTTTATTCGTTAGTGCGGCGCTACGCATGATCGCATTCTACCCGGAACAATCGCTCGACTTCTCTATCTCGCAATGTCTCTCATCCACGTTTGCGTAATATGAAAAACAATTCTTTTATATTTATATTAATTATAATTAATCAACAAACACAAATTTATAAAATTATTTACACAATTTCAATACAATAGTTTTACAGTAATATACATCTTTTCACGTTTTGCAATCATTTATGAGTTATACAGATGCATTCAAACAGCATCATAACTTTCATATTCAAAGAAAACGACATAACTGATGTTGAAAACAATATTAGTTTTATGATATATTACATATACATGTAATATCATCTGATCTTTAGTCCAATACTGCGACTGAATGGCAGCTTGGACATGAAAATGAATAGTTCTCAGAAAAATCGAAAGTAACAAAAACTTCACAGTTTTTTAATTTATTTTTTAAGAATCGGCGGACGACCTGTCACGACGAATACCGATGAAATCGTGGAATTTATCGAGTTAGACCGACATGTGGCATCCCGTAACATCGCCCAGGAGATGAGAGTTAGTCACCAAACCATTTTAAACCATCTGCAGAAGGCTGGATACAAAGGAGCTTGATGTTGTGTGTCGCATGATTTGACGCAAAAAAAACCTTCTTGACCGAATCAACGCCTGCGATGTGCTACCGAAACGGTACGAACTCGACCCATTTTTGAAGTGGATGGTGACTAGTGACAAAAAATGAATCACATGCGATAATATCAAGCGAAACCGATCGTGGTCCAGGGTCCGTGGACCGACCCAAACAGTGGCCAATCCGGGATTGACGGCCAGGAAGGTTTTCTGTTTCTTTGGTGGGATTGGAAGGGAACTATCCACTATGAACTGCTCCCATATGGCCGGACGCTTAATTCTACCAACTATTGTGAACAACTGGACCGCATAAGGCAGGCTATCGACAAGAAGCGTCCAGAATTTGCCAACTGGAAGGGTGTAGTATTCCAGCAGGACAACGCCAGACCACACACTTCGTTGATAAGTCATCAGAAGCTACGGGAGTTCGGATGGGAGGTTTTATCGCATCCAACATATAGCCCAAACATAGCGCCAAGTGATTACTACCTGTTTCTGACCTTGTCGAACGCCCTTGGCGGTGTAAAGTTGGACTCAAAAGAGGCTTGTGAAAAGTGGCTGTCCGTGTTCTTCGCAAATAAAGAGAGGGCTTTTTACGAGAGGGGTATTATGAAGTGGCCGTCTAGATGGAAACAGATTATCGAAAAAACGACGCATAGTTGAAGTAAATGCGACCACTGTAACACTTTTTATAAAGCATTGAATGAAGAGCAAAAAAGCGGAAGGAAGATATTTGACAACCTAATACATGGTAACTCTGACACATGTGTCTGCATATCATTTCATACAATATAGAATCAATATTTTTATCCGGAAGCTCGACAGAAATTATAAAATCGATTGGATCTGGTCGAATTTTAGTTTCCAACCACATCAAAATATGACTATGAGGTAATCCTCGTTTTTGCTATTCAATACTGAGTGAATAGCAATTTACGATATTAAATACTTCCTTTTTAGTAATCAAGTCCACTAATGTCTTTAATTTTAAATGAAAAACTGTAGAATTAATATCATATCTATCTTCGGACATTTAATCAGAAAATAATTCCTGCATTATTTCTGGCGATCCAGAGTTGCACGTAAAGGTTATAAATAAATTTGACCGCCCATATTTACGCACATACCTCATAGAAGCTTGTGATTTCTTATGCATATAACGTGGAGATCGAGCAATTGGCGAAGGAAGCATTACGCATTGGCCTATATTCTTAGGGTTTACATTAGCATCATGCTCTACAATAGCTTGCAGATGTATATAAACAACTGCTAGCAATTTTTGCTGATCGAAACGAATAGAAGCTAATCTTCCAGATATAATTTTAACCATCATATCAACGCAATATTGGTTCAATCAGGATTTATAATAATGCAAGAAGTTACAGTTATTATTCCTTATCATAAGTCTATATGCATAAAATTTCAGACATGAAACTTTTAGTTCGGAATTATCATACAGAGAATTATTTAGACAACAACTTCGCCTCTAGAAAATATAAGAGGATATTGTAAAGCATTATGGGAACGATATAATTCCGAAACTTTCTGCAATGGTCCGTGCCAACAAGCCAGAACAGTATTCTTTAGTCCTTTATTATCACCCACCATTAGAACAGCTACTTCATTAGTAGCTGGAACATTATATCGACCTGTGTATTGATTGATAAGTACGTGATCGGTATGAATTGTTAATTTTCATTTCTCTAGGTTCGTATTATTTTCTATATTCTAAGTAAACTGTTTTATTAATTTATTATTTTGTAATAAAAAATCTAGTAATATTTTTATTAACTCAAGATTTAATAATATTATTTTTTAGAGAAATGTTATCAAACTTCAATATGAAAAAAAATTGTATAAATTCTTCCTTTTCACCAGAAACAGAAAATAAACTACTTATACGATCGTAAACTTGCCCCTGAATTTTAAATGTCGGCATAAAATGACTTTCTACAATTTCTTTGGCTCCAAATGAGGTCATTTGAAACAAAATATTATAATTCCTTATACTGATAAGAAAATGTGACAAAGGTTATGTTACTAATTTTAATTCGTGTAGAGCTCTATCAAGCAGTTGAATAAGTGAATTTTGCCACCACAACAACATATGGTAGGTGCTTTACATTCCATTTTTTTTTGCTGAACAATAACTACAAATTGTGTCCATTGCACCAATTTGTAAATAATTAATATGCAGGTAACCAAAAGCAGAATCGAATTCAAAATGTGATCGAAATTTTAAAGTTGCAGTCCTTAGTTAGAGAATATTCGATGCAACTCTTTCTTGTTACAAAAATTCAAATTCAGTTTGTTGAGTAACAGTAAAAGCTCGACGCAGAACTATGGACTGTCTTTCTCGAACACGTCAAAAATATACTAATTAACCGTCTCACATAATGGTAATATAGACAATCGTCTAGTATGTCTAGTATTTCTACTGAATGAACTTTTCAACGATTTTAGCATGATATTTTAAGTTAAAGAATAATTACATAAGTCAGCGTTTATATATATTTAATTTATATAAAATAAAAAATACATTTATTTAATTTATATGAATTAGACAAGAAGAACTAATCTCTAGAAAAATATCAATGTTGGCTTGGTTATATCTAAATTAAATTTCGCCAAAACTTTTATCTGTAATCCAAGGACATGCTCGACACCTAATGATGAATACCAAAATTAAGTATTCAATAGAAGTAAAAAATTTACCATGCACTGGAAATCGTTTAAAATTATTATCGTCGAACCTAATTACTGAAACCACTCGAATTTAAATTTTTATCAGTGCTGATTATAAATGATATTTTTCTTTACTAATTTAAACACTGTAATAGTTAGAAATTTGATTTATTTAAAAAAATGCAGTACAATGGTCTAAAAAAATCCCTGGTTCAAATCGAATTTCGAGTTTATTCGAAAACATTTATTACTTCCGCAAGCAAAGCTTTTAGACGATTTGGAACTCTCGGATCATTGTTTGATCAGGGGACTCAAACTTTTAAACAGCATTTAAAAGAATATTGAACGATTATTTGACGTATTATTATATGTTATAGCCATCTCCATGATAGTAATAATCATGTATAAAAAGCATATCTCGTCTTAATTTTCTTTAAATTATTAATATGGTTCACTAATTGGAAGTTTCAGATTTATTTCATAGATGTTTATGGAATATTTTGTCCATAGTAGATGCTTATTATAACTGAGAAATCGAAAGAAATCCCAAGACAAACTAAATGGAGACATTCAATTAACATTTTTTATTAATTTAATAAATATAGTCTATATAAATAAAATATTTGAATTCTGTTATTAATACTCTTATCTCCAACAATATATCCACAAAAAATTCTGCAGTTTTAAATAACGTACAACTTCTGAGAAAAAAAATATTTCTCAAAACGAAATTGTTTGTCTGAAATAAATATTTAATTAACTTCTATCTTCCAAATATCTCGAACCAAAAAAATGTATCTTTCATAGTTTGTTATATCATATCATATCATATCATATCATATCATATCATATCATATCATACTAATTTATAAAGACAAAACGTGTTATTGTTTGTACGCGATGACCGAAAAAACTACTAAACCGATTGTTCTGAAATTTGACATATAGATTTTATATTATCTTGGGAAGGACATAGGCTATGTTTTTTCTTGAAAATCATTTTACTTTCATCAATAAATTAAGTTCATGGTTTTAACAATCAGTTTCACCAGCGGCCACTAGGTGGCGTCTTGAATCACGAACATCAACTCAATGTAGTCGGCATAAAATATTAATACTAGGCCAGCTCAAGTGAATGTTCATATCCAACTTTGGGATTCGTATCCTAAAGAAGGTGTGACGTTAGTCGGTCTTATCTTTTTTGTTGTTCAGGTTAATCTGACACTACTCTCACACCTTATGGATATCTTTTGATTTTTGTATATTTTTGAATTTTCTCACGTGAAAAATGCTTTCTCCCACTCTCTCTCTCTCTCTCTCTCTCTCTCTCTCTCTCTCTCTCAGTTCATAGATGAACCTTAATCAGCTATGAATAATAGTATTTATTCCTTAATAAATTTAGGAAAGGATGATAAATTAAATGCTCTTATTCCAAATTAATTTCATATATAAATTTACTTAACGAAAATGCAAGAACTATACTACAACATTCTGGTTTCACGGCTTTTAACAGTCTATCTTATTTTTAGATTTTATCCTTACACATTTGTTCGGTAAAGGTGGGACAATAGTCGAGGAGGCGTTACAGTATATCGCACAGCCAATCGCAACACTTCCAATACAATAAATACAGGTAACTGTGTCTGATTCATATCGTCAATAATACATAGTATATATATATATATATATATATATATATATATACATATATATATATTTTCTTTCACGAATTTCTATTCCAAATAACTATAAACCTTTGTGAGACTCGAACATTCTCCCCACCTTGAACAGTTGGGTTCAAACTATATATCTACATTTATTATGAATAGAACTCTATACTTTATTTTATTACGTTGATAGTCAATATGTACTAAAATTGCCCTTTGATGTTATCATTTTATCGATACATTTATCTTTATTGTCATACAATTTTTCAATTAGATACTGATATAAAATTAATACACATTAATTACAATATATTTATTTAACGCGATTACATATATAAATTAATACAATGGTCTAAGTAAAGTTTAATTATATTTAGTTTATACTTCTATTGGCAGAGGACATAATTTTTTGATGCACCGCTTGTAAATCCCATTCTGAGTTTTTACAGAAGCTACTCGTACAATATTATCATCTCTGGCATATACTTCTATTATGCGTCCAAGCGACCACTGCAACGTCGGTATATTGTCATCTTTAATGGTAACCATTGTACCAATTTTTATTTCTTCGGCACTTAGATTATTCTTCCATTTACTACGTGGCCGTAGTTCATTTAGATATTCCTGATACCATCGCTATTTGGTATATACGTTGCCATAGAGATACTCGATTTTCTGGTAAATTTCTTAAATCATATTCAGACAGATTTGAAGGATAATCTCCAATAAGGAAGTGGGCAGGGGTGAGTGCGTTTAAATCATTGTGGTCAGAGTATACAGGAGTTAAAGGTCGAGAGTTGAGTATCGCTTCTATTTGAATAATGCAGGTGTTAAACTGTTCATATGTAAACATTGAATTCCCCAAAGTTCGATATAAATGGTATTTAAATGAACGTACCGCAGCTTCCCAAAGTCCTTCAAAATGTGGCGATCGATTAAATTCCTCGTTTTGCAAAAAGTGACATATTCTATCATCATGTTCGGCTGTCAAAAAAAATGAAAATCAAAAAAATCTTACTTTATTTATTTCGTTTTTAACCCCAATAAAATTTGTGGCGTTATCTGAGTAAATATGATTCGGTTTCCCTCTTTTCGCGATGAAGTGTTTAATAGCTTCTAGACATGAATCTGTCGTCAGATCCGTTACCAGTTCTAGATGAACTGCTTTAGTTACAAAACAAACGAATACCGAAACATAGGATTTAATTTTCGATGTACTACGAAATTTTTTCTCTTTTAGACGAAAGAGTCCACATAATCAAGTCCCACTATGCTAAATGGTCGCGTTTCTGTTACTCTCGATTTGGGTAAGTTGCCCATTATGTAATTTACCGTTACAGGCTTTACTTTTCTACAACGAAGGTATTTATGAATTATCTGACGCGGAATATTTTTGCCGTCGATTAATCAATAATTGTGCCTTATTGCATTCAATGTTACTTGCACTCCAGCATGCCATAATTGTAAATGTGCCCTTTCAATAATTAATTGCGTAACGTGATCTTTTTTAGGCAACAATATCGGAAATTTTTGTTCAAATTGAATTGATGCATTTCTTCATCGCCCTCCGACCCTAATTAAGCATTCTGTGTCTAAAAAGGGATCTAAATTAATTAAATCGCTCTTGCGACTCAACCCTTTTCAAACTGTTAAATTTTTTACTTCTTTGGCGTAATAATTACTTTGTAAAATTTTAATAATCTGATTATGCGCTGTAGTTAACTCATTTATGCTCAGTTTGCCCATTATTTTATTATCCTTATGTCTATAATTATAGATCATTCTCTGACATAAAGCAACACATGTTTTTAATGAACTAATGGATGAGAAACGCTCAAATATATCATTTTTACTTCTTTTATTAGTCAAAATTTGATTATTATTTTCTACCTCCATTACGTGCAGCGAAATCTTACTTTTTTGTTCGGGAATAGGGACAATTTCCAAAATTTTATGATGCCAATACTTTTCATTTTTAACAAGCCATTCTGGCCCGTAAAGCCACATTTTGTTCTTAATGAATTGATTTGGAAATTGTCCTCGTGAAATATAATCTGCTGGATTCCATTCAGTGGAAATATGTCGCCAAGTATTTATACTTGACTTGTTTTGAATGATTGCAACGCGATTTGCGATAAAAGTTTTTAATGTATACGGCGGTGTCCTTATCCAATTTAATGCAATAGTAGAGTCCGACCATAGATATATATTAGTATAAGTTAAATTTAGTGAGCTTTCAACATTTTTTATTAAGTTGACTAATAATACCGCAGCACAAAGTTCTAATCGTGGCAATGTTAAGGTATTTAATGGTGCGATCCTCGACTTAGCGCAAATTAACCGTACACTCATATTCTTCGCGTGATCCACTGACAGTAAATAAATACACGCCCCGTAAGCCCGCTCACTCGCGTCGTAAAACCCGTGCAATTGGTACTCTACTGAATTTAGTAACATAATTTGGCGTTTTGTGACAAATTGATTTAGTATATGCAATTCTTTTTTTAAATTTAGCCATTCCGTGGTCAAAATTTGGGGAATCGCTTCATCTCAATGTAATTTCAATTTCCATAATTCCTGCATCATGCACTTTGTAGTGGTAATTACCAGCCCTAACATTCCTAATGGGTCAAATAACTGGGCGATTTGAGATAACATCGTTCTCTTTGTTATTCATTGGTTGTCTTTCAATGGCTTTACTACATATCTTATCGTGTCATTACTTGCGTCCCAGTGAATACCTAATATTTTTTGAGATTTTTTTGGAATGGATAGAAGTAACTCTTTATCGCACATTCGAAAGCCACCTTAAGAATGATAAAATCAAGGAAGCGATGAATAAGATTTGCCCTCCGTTATGTGAATTAAAATTCGTTTCTGTCTCATTTTATTCAAATAATAATAATAATAAATTTTACAGAATTGCATATTTCACTGAAAGAAAGATACTTCTTACTTATCATGCAGCATCGATATCATTGACAATGAAATTATAAGCATGAAGAAATAAATGTAAATAAATTAATTAATTTTATAAGATATTTTTAATAAAATTTACCATGTAAATAATTATATTTTGGATTCGAAAAAATTATTCGTTCCTTTGATAAAAAAAAGATAACTTAGCGTACGACTCATCATTCTGCTGTTAGAGAATATTCTAGAACGAGATGTAGAAGTAATGGTACTGCAAGCTGACAAAGTGCGCAGGTGTAGAACTAAAAGAATCCCCGCCACTAAACAGGTCAAGAAAGGTTTGAAATATGGATGAACAGAGCGCTGCTCATCAGTCGATCAAAAGTGCAGATTGATTGTAGCGAAGTTGGAGTGAAGATTGAGGCACGTGTACGCGAATATTGAAAGAATTATATTTACGTGAGCGTGTGAATTTTTAAGCGATTTATTTCCGAACAGTGTAAACTCCTATGATCAGAATATATAGTAACTTTTTATAATTTCTTATTTTATTAAAATGCTCGTGTATTTATTTACTGAATCTACAGTTCGTCATGTAAGAACGTGGTCGGCTTTACTGACAGGTGTTGAAAGATTTCGCTCTAATTCCTTCGCCAAACCATAGAGAGAAGTTTTGTCCATGATGCACTATCCACAAAGATTTAGTTATCGTTGATGTTTTGAAAGAGAATCACATTCAACGCCATGAGTGCTAAATACGCGTCGGGCTACGAAGCTGTGTTCTTTGTATCTACCCAAAAGGTTTCAAAATGTCGCTATCAGTGGCTGCTAAATATATGAGAAACTCGAAGGCATGTATACAGAAGTGGTTACCGCGATATAAAATGGCTAAAAATTTCGATTATTAACGAGAACGTGGTTCGATAGGAAATGTCAACAAAAAATATGAAAACAAAATAGTGAATCTGTTTTCGCGGAATCCTGCTTTAACACTGCGGTATTAATACGACAAGCAAAATTAATGGCAAAAGGTTTAGATATATCCTACGAAACTATCCAAACCTATCTTCGTACTCATGACCTGAAATGGCTCAACACAATAAAGAAGCATTTGTTGCCCAAAAATCATCATGTGACAAAGCGACTTGCTTGGGCGTATGAGAATATTGATAGAGATTTTGAAAATGTCATTTTTTACTGATGAATATTCTATATGGGCACGTTGTGTCCTCCTCATTCGAGACTAGTCAATTTCTACCAATAGGCTTGTTTAACGAACCGTAAAACACGGAATAAAGGTGCAGCTTTCTGGCTGCTTCACAAAGCAGGGATTCAGCACTTTGCACCTCTTTATTAACAACCAAAATGCCGAGAATAAATGCCGAGAAAATGATAAAAATCTATCAAAAGGCTTTACTGCCATCTGCCAAACGATGGTTCATGAGAAAAAATGAAGATTGTATCCTGCAGGGAGACAACGATCTTCAACATCGCAGCAAGCTCTGTACGGAGTGAAATACTAAATCTGGTATCGTTACATTGTATTAGACGTCGCAATCGCCTGGTGCAAACACTATTGAAAATGTGTGGGCAAATATTAAATAGAAGCTTCGTGGAAGACGCACACACACTTTGAAGTAGTTGTCTTACTAAATTCTTCGGATGTTGAGAATATTACCACTAGAATACGCCGTCAAATTAGTAGAAACCATACGTCTGAGATGCCAGTCAATTATGGCAACCGGTGGTGAGTGAGAATTTAATTTCTAATTTTTTGAATAGGTAGCACTGCGGAAAATATTCAATGCCGTACAAAATCAAATAAAGAATTATGAAGCCTGATGCAGTCTATATATATACATGTGTGTGTGTGCGGTGTGTGTGTGTGTGTGTGTGTGTATGTATATATGTAACGACATTTCTGAACCAGCCTGACCACAGCCGGATAGTAGACCACTGCAAGGCTCCAGATTGCCGATCGGGTTAATTACTTACTTTAACACCCAGGCGGCAGATGCTTCTTCGTCGGGGTCTAAACTCCTTTTCCGTGTGACTCCCGTCCAGCAGTCTCTCAAATGGCCTCAGCTAGCTATATAATTATGATAAGCACTTGACGCTGTGTAACCATAGAATACGTCGTCCACTATAGATTAACAAAGTCTGTTACTTAACTAGTCGGCAGTCTACACATTCGGTAGCCTATACATGCGGTAATCTTTACATCAGGTAGTCCTCTTATAATATCTGTTTTTTTGCCTTGCCGTCGAGCTCGAATCTCGCGCATCGTTCGTTCTCCTGCTAAACCTAAGCCTTTACATACTACTTAATACTAATAAAAAAGGGGTAATATATGAGTTTTCGCGGGCGGTATCCATGGCACCCACTCACGACCGAGAAGACACCAGTCCGAGATCGCCGGTTAACCCGGCTGCATCAGCCTCTAGCGCTATGAAATTTCCCGGACAGCGCCCCCATCCAGCCCCGCAAATTCACCCGTCGAAGGTCGTCCAGACCTGGTGACGCACGATTCTGTATCCCCTTCCGAACTTATCCGCTACTATATTCTTAATTCTAAGATCTTGGCGAGCTGGTCCATAAGCGCTAAAAACGCAACGAATCTTCCGCAAATCTTTCGTCTCGTGCCAACAACAAAATGGCGGACAAGTCGCGCCGCTCGCTTCTCTCGTCCTTACCGCCCACTGCCACGTTCCCTTAAATGAGTCGATCGAATCAAGGTAGCAGATTTTCGTTCAAATTTAAAAAATATGCAGTCTGCTACCCTCGTTACATACAATAACTTTCGCTATCTTCTCAACTACGGGGTGCGCTGATGGTGGGAGGGTAGTCGGTGGAGGAGTAGAGAGGCGGTAGTCTCGCTGTCCCGTTTCCTTAGTCACGTGGCCAAGACACTGGGCAGCATTTCGCTAGTGAGGGAGAAAGAGCGATGAAGGCTGTCGGCCCCGTGCGCCTAGCCTGAGAGTGGGCGCTAGAGAGAGAAAGCCCGTCTGTCTCGTGCATTTGGCCGTACGCACCTAGTTCCGTTCTTGGTGAAATCTGGCCGTATTGAACCAAATCTGTTGGCAAGGGGGGTACGTTAGAGGAGCAAGGAGAGGGTTGCCTATCCAGGGCCATATGTTCGGCCGAACAGCCAAACTACCGGGTCTTCATGGAGGAGAAAAGGATTCGAGACACGATGTAACGGCGGAGCTTGGGGAAATGTAAGTGTTACTCGTGAGAGTTTTTTCGGGGCTTTATATAGTCGCGGCGGACTAGTTTGAAGGGCAAAAAGATCACCTCATATTTCCCTATGCCCAGTGAGGGAAAGGGTGAAGGGTGATTCGACGTAAGAATTCGCCCGCAGTTTTTTATTATGTTTGATTATTGCCGAACCTGCAATAACCAAACATTTAGACGCTCCAGGGAATCCCCCGCATTAATTTGAACGCCTTTTCTTCTACATCTGGACGCATAATGTTGGTGATAAAGTTTAATTCAACTGGGCGGTTAGATGAGCGTAAATACAGAATAATTTGTTGCAAATCAAAAGCTGAGTAACATCGCGGGTCATGCGCCTACGAGCTCTGTGCTGCTCTACTCTCTTTACTTCGTGCTGAGCCATTCACGCTTACGCATATGTATTTATGCGACGAGGACTCAGTATGCAGAAAGCTATGTGAATAACTATTTTTCTCTACGAATGGTAAATATTTTTCATTTCATTAGCATCATTGGTTCAATTGGACACGGGTAAGCCAAAAACGGTTTTGTAAATAGAAATAGAACAATTTTTTAAATATGTATTATATATAAATTTGTTTATAATTTGCGAGGGCAGATGTATAATCGTCTTAGATTGGAACATTTTTTATATATTTAAATTAATTGAATACTTTATGTTTCTTGCATATGATTTTATGTAAAGTAACAGACTATTTATCCTAATTAGATAGATTATATATATAATGTCCAGAGTTAGTCGCGAAATTATTTCCAATTGTACTCTTTTTTTCACCAGTTGGTCCACTTAAATATTCATGTACGCAGATTACTCAAAAAAGTATATACTTTCCTAATGAGAAAAAATTAATTATATGCTTTTAAAGTAAAGTATATCAAGTTTTCTGTAATGACTTATAGATAATAAATTGCAAAACCAATATGTTACATTGGTTATATGTTATATTGTAATAGTACAATACTTAATTATAGTGAATAAAAAGTTTTCTGTTAAACGAGTGAGTAATCAGTAGAAATGTCCCTGTTTATGAATAGAACTTTTTATATAGTATTAAAATATATAATAGAAGCCCTTGTAATACTTTAGTTTTACATATTTATATCAAAAAGAAATAAATAACGTGTAATACACTTCTTTACTCGTAATATATTCATTCGAAATCAGAACCAATGCGAAGCCTGCAGAACTTTTACCTTTACTCCTCGAGGTAAAACAAGCGCATCTATATAATTCTATATATAAGCAAAGGAGGCCGAGAGCAGTATTGAGATTCGATAGGCGATTTCTCGAGGATACTTTTATGCGCTCACGCGCGAGGCTGGGAAGGAAGGGAGAACGAAGGCCCAGGCGGAATGAGGTTCGAGGGGGGGGGGGGTGCTCGTTTGCTCATTTACTCTCAACTTTGGCGTTTTTCCTCTTTTCTCCTCTTCTACCTACCGTTCTGCCTATCCGCTTCTTCCCTCTCATTCGCTCTTTCCCCGTTCTCTCGATTAGGCTTTGCCGTCATTAAAAGTTTATAAAGATGGCAAGCTGCGCGCAGACGAACCAGAGAGAGAGAGAGAGAGAGAGAGAGAGAGAGAGAGAGAGTGAGCGAGTGAGTGAGAAAGGGGGCAGAAACTCGCGGGAAGGAGAGCCGACGCATTGCGTGGGACGAAGCGCGGGAGGATAGGGGGGAGGGTGAGTAGACTCCCAAGCAAGTTTTCTCATGTGCAATGCATAATGAGGGGAACTAGACGGCGCAAAGGGCCTACAAATGAGACTGCCGCTTGTATGCCCGCGTATACCTATACATCTGACATGAACAAGCCTATAACCTCTCTTTCGTTCCCTTCCGGTCCTCGGTTACAATGTTACCCACGAGTCGTTGGGCTACAGAGACAATCTCTCTCTTTCTCTCTCCCCCCTCTCTCTCTCTCTCTCTCTCTTTCTTTCTGGATGTAAATCAGAGAGTCTGAAACGAACAGTCAAAGTGTGCTGAGTGTCGCGCAGTACTTCGCATTCAATGAATTTTGATTTGTGTCACTGGAGTTGGAATTTTTGGGAAAGAATATGAAGCACTTCAGTAAAATGTCTATTAAGATTACATCAATACTACTTGTTTTTATTGGACTGGTTGAACTGCAGTTTCGTGGGTAATAAAATAATATTATTAATTTTTAATATTGTAAATGTATAATATTTAATAATTAATTTAATATTGTAACGTGAACAAAATATAGCCAATAACATTACTATCAGTTAAAATAAAGTTTTCTTCGCGAGATGATTTTAGAAAATTATCATTATAAAACGTTAATTAACTATTGGATAAAATAATTGTAATATATGAATTAAATAACATTTTAAATATTTAACTTAAATATCATTTTAAACATTTAACTTAAATCATTTATAATTTAAATTACATTCTGTATAAAGCTTCCTTATAGCATTTCAAATAAAGAAAAATATCCATATATTAAGTTACATTATATTAAGTGAAAATATATTTATTTAATTATGATAATGTAGCAAATTATGTAAGGATCAAAATTTACAGATTTTCACGTTTTTTGAAGTTCGGAGCTTTCAACTTAAATTGTATAAGAAGCTAGAAAAAATTGGTCATGATGTCAATGTCTAATATGAAATTGTATGAATAAAAATTAAATAAATATTTTGAATATTATCTTGTTTTCCAAAAATAATTTAGTATATAATGTGTTAATTATTCAAAACAAATTAAATTATTAACTACTTTCTAATATTTATTGAAATTTAGAAGTACACAAGGTGGGATGAGAATATAAACCAGTACACTTACCTACATTGTGATGAAATTATGTAACTGACTAGCACTGATTAAACATTTTATTTTAATTTCAAAAATTCGACGTAAAATTAAAATTTTTTATCAACTTTACATTTATAATTTAATACTCAAAATAAATCAAACTAATCGCAAATTTTATACTATTTCTGTGTAATATTTTGTACTATCTCCATATGAAGGATAATGCATAAATTAGTAATTATCTATCAGTACATGCTAATATATGCGATTTTTAGTGACTATTAAGAGTTGTAGATGCACTATTACCACAATAAAAACCATTTGATACAATACTTATAAATTTTAATAATCTTCTCCGTTTTTACTAATAAAATTTTCACAACAATTTTCTAAGTTTCCTATTAGTTTCCTCGGTCAGTAGATCGTTGGTTATCAGTTGAGATGTCCAAATTATATAAATTATTTGTTCTCTATATTCTATAGACCAGTAATCCTTTATCGTGTCAAACTGTCGTTTTATGACAAATTTTTTTAAAAGCAATTACAATTTTACAGAATCGTATACATTTATTTAAAGAAGCAATGATTGTTAAATAGCACGGAACAAAAATTTAATACCATGGGCTTATTGTTTGTTGAGAATCATATCAAGATTATTAAATAATAATTTTTATTTGTCAAATTAATTTTTGTTGATACATTTAATTGTGTAGATGACCTGGGACACGAATTTTTACTTTATTGGAACATTTTTTTCAACACACGCAGGAATCGCTAAAAAGCATTTGGTATTTTCTTTAATTATGCCTGTTTTAAAAAAGAATATGATTTTTTTAAGAATATTTTTTTTATATTATCTTTTCATTAATACAAAACCGATAATAAATTACTATTTTAAATTTCAAACTCTTGGAACTTATTTAATATGATCATACAATCCTTAGACAATTATTTATTCGTACAATTTACTTTAATTTTTTTATTTCAACTGCAATTCTATATTTTCACTTTCACATACCTTGTTCATGTTTTGACGGATAGACTCCTAGCCCTCAGATGATAGCTCTGCAACAAAAACATATTATATCATAGAAATATTTAGTATGATTAGAATTCTCAACATTACCAATAAAATATTTTTAAAGCAAATTCGACAGTATAAAGTTCTGCATGCTGGCAATAATTTTTCGTTTAATTCATATCACCTTTTTTCATAGCAAAATTAAACTATTCAAATCCCAGCATTTCTTTATGCTTATGGAATAAAAGCGTAGCGCACCGCTGAGCTTCGCTTCCTATCAACAAAAATTCACCCTTTTCTTTTCGTCATCCTTAGTTTCAGTCAACTTCCGTGGAGCGAAGTCGCTTAAATAACCCGAAAGAATCAAATGACGAGGAGATCGAGTCCTGCTTGCTTTTCCGACCCTCGCCCAAATGCACTCTTTTCCCGCGGCGTAAACAATAATCCTACTTTGGTCCCTTCGAACCCTTTTCTCGTGGTCGTGCGTTTACTCTCTCTCTCTCTCTCTCTCTCTCTCTCGTCATGGTCGGCCTAGCGCGAGAGGGTGAAGGTTGGCGCGGGTGGCTTCTCGATTCTCTTCTCCCGCAGCTGGCTCCGGGTGGCCGCGTGCGTTTCCGTAATCTAATGAATGGGTTCCCGATCGACCAACCCTCCCCTATCCTCTTCGAATCCCTTCACGCCACCCGCTGGCGGTCTAGCTGGCTTTTCTTTAACTTCCCCTTCGTATACGCCCATTTTCCGCGGCCGCGTTCCGTGACCGCACAGCTCGTTTCGCTATGTGGATTGCGATGAGTTCGCTACTTCGTTCCATTATACTCATCCGATTATTTATCAGACGGCGTCTTAATAGGGATTATGATACTGGTTTGTTAGTTGGGACGAAAGTAACTAGACGTTCAGTGCAATGGAAATCAATATACGAATATTGCAGCGAATACATTCGTATTCCTACGAATTTAGAACATAAAGGATTTTTTGAGTCGAAGCGTGTTGCTAAATAATTGGCCGACGCTTAAAATCTATGAACAAACAGACTTATCTAAACCGATTGATATTTGATATGAGGTATCAGAAAATAAAAAATTTTAATATTTGCCCCTAATCTGTTGACATTTAATATCATAATTTTTAAAATTTGAGGCTTTTTACGCAAACGGATACTTAGAAATTGGGAGAGAATTCTTTCAAAGAAAGAACTCCGTTAAAAGAATGAAACATTAACGTAACTTCAGTGAAAGTTTTCTGCTAATTTTAAAATAATTGTATGTTGCTTCTGAATTCGCAGTAATAGAAAATTACTTAATGATGAAGAATAAAAAATTTATATAATCATTGAAAGAAGTTTGTAACTTTCCTAAAAAATTCTAGCCTTTACTGAATTAATACTTAGTATTGCCAATTAAGCTTATAATTTACCTGCAACTTTATGTTAGTGTAAAAAATTTAAGTGGAATGAAGTTTAACAGAAGTGTTTTTATAATCCATCAAATATTATAACGCTTTGATAATAGCTTTGAAAGTTCTTAAATACTCAGATAAAAGTAATTTCGTAAAGTTGTAATCTTTAAATTCATAAAATAAATGAGCTTACATTGAATAAATCGCATTAAGTAACTGATACATAAAGCTTCACCAAGATAATCTCTGAATCTGCAGTGGTAAAGTCTCGATATATACGAATATAGGTTCAAAATCCACAAAAACAACTAGCGAATCGTGAGACCAGATCCAGAAAAAGCAGAAAAAGAAGTATAAACTGTTACGTAAATCACAATTCATATGTGTGTGTGTGTGTGCCTGTGGGTGTATAGTTGATACATTCACGTGTTGTTACTTTCTCTCGCAGATTCTTGCGGTGCTCGACAGTAAAAATAACTCCAAGTAACCAGGAGGGAAGCAACAATGAAAGTAAAAGTATGGTAGAAGAAAGTGAAACGTGAAAAAAGCAAAACAAGATAGGAGGGGCTAGAGAGAGAGAGAGAGAGAGAGAGAGAGAGAAACATTCACTTCTTAGTGTTTTGCCCACCGGTACTCACATCCGAATGGCTAGTTTCTCCGCGGAGACACTGGCTGCAACGTTATTGCAAAGTTGGGGATAATGTTTCGGACACGATCCTCCCTCTCTCTCTCTCTCTCTCTCTCTCTCTCTCTCTCTCTCTCTCGCTCGCCATGATGCGTTCCTTCTTCCCTTACGCGTGTCCGCCGCAGATTCAGACTCCTAATTAAGACAAGGGTGCAAGAGGGGTTTCGGGAGTTTTGTTGGGCTCTCGGGGGTTTCCTCGAGTATAGAACGAGAGAGGAAGAGAAGGAGAGCGAGACAGAGAGAGAGAGAGAGAGAGAGAGACATGGAGAGAAAGTCGTGCATACAGAGAAGGAGAGAGCAAGAACAGAATATTTCTCAGAGAAGGGCGGATGGGCGTCGGGGTGCAACGTAAGGGGTAGGCAGTAGTGGTACTGCTCTGCTGTGAGTCGCCCGGAGGGGCAGCCACCAAGGCAAGGCAAAGGGGGTAAGGAATATTGATCACGGAAGACCACCGTAATAGCAATGGCAGCAGCAGCAGTAGCCGGGAACTGGCCGCATTTGCTCGCCAGTATTTGGTCTCTATTGCTCTCTGTATTCTCTCTTTCTCTCTCCCTCTCTCTGTTTCTCATTCTTTCAATCGTATTCTTTATGATTATTCCTGGCTCTTTTACTCCCTCGCTGTCCTTCTCTCTCTTTATCTATAAGCAGATCAGACTGCTAAATGCGCAACGTCAATTGGTGTATTTAACCCGGAAATGAATCTCTTAGATTTTGCTACATTAATTATAGGCAAATCGATGGCGCTTTGCCGTTTTTCTGTGCTGCATTGGCATATGAGGGGAGGGAAGGAGCATGAAGGAGGCTTCTGTGGTTTCATCGATGAAGACCTTATAGGATGTCGCGAAACTTTGCCTGGTCCTGAGGACCAAATAATTTTGCTTGCCGTGTATATAAGTGGAAAAAAGGCAGGCTGAAAGAGAGCGGAAAGCAAAAAGAGAGTGAGAACGAGAACTGAATATATTAACGCCGTGCACGAATGTGTATCTACGCATATATACGCGTGGAAGTTATTTAAATAGAAAACGAGAGTATAAATTCTATTCTAATTAGTCGCTTTTGGCGTGTAAAGCAATACTATTTAACTTAATGAATGAGTATTCGAAATTTATTATTATATATTGTTCTTTTTAATAATTTTGCTCAACTAAGTACCAGAATTTTCTAAGCAAATGATTCCTTATTATTTAAGCAACTTAGTGAAAAAAAATCGGGAAAGTGTACTAATTATTATACGTATAAATATAATCATGATTTTAGCATGGTTTCAAATCATTAATTACCACTTTTATTTGAATGGACTTCATTAAGCACTTGTTTGAATCGGGTAATAGATTAAATTTTATTTTTGTCATATATATTTAAGACAAAGTAAATAGATGAACTCAGGCTTTATTCTTGCAGAATCTAAAAAATGTCGAAAAACTTTCTATATATTCAAATTTTCTGTAAATTCAAAATAGTCTCTCGCTACCATATGTAGAAATATACTAGACATATGCCCAGTATAAGCTAGATTGTATTAGCAATACTGCTGATGTCCTCATATACGTAATAATTAGCTAGATCTTAGTAGCATTTCGGTGTAATCATTCCATTTCCATAATTTTCTATGTATTACTCTATGAAATCTAGTCGGATTTACTTATTTTTTTCTATATACGAAATGTCAAGGAATGATAGGAATTTCTATTTTTAACCTTTTTAAATATGCTTTCTTTTAACTTATATAGGGTTATGTTAGAATTTCCTAGCTAGATTCGAAATATAATATTCCATGCTCCGCACTCTGTGTATAATCGAGTTATATATATATATATATATATATATATATATATTTATGAGTTATGTTCATATAATCTGTGTCTTAATGGATAATGCGTTAGCTTGCGAACCAGAGGGTCGTCGGTTCGAGTCCAAGTCAGGTCCAATGTTTTTTAAGCGTAGTAAAATTATCATTTGTAATGTACATGGATAATTAATAATAATATATATGAAAATATGATCTGGTATGTTTATCTATATTAAACAAAAAAAATAAAAGAAATCATAAAAAATAAGTATAATAAATAGATAAAATAATGTATAAATCTTAAGAACTGGAAAATAATATAAATTATTAAAATTTTTCTTTTAAATATATATTGCAAAAAATAGAATACAATTATTTAATGGAAACAAGGAAATGTGCACGTATTTATTTAAATTAACTTTTCTTGGATTAAATATATTTTGCATATTTTAATTTTCCACATACTAATTCTACTTCATATGTCGGTTCTTTTTAAGACAGAATAAAAGAAAAATTCGAATTGGAATAAAAAGGTTTTGAATAGATTTTAGATTTTAATTGAATTCGATTTTAATTTCTATATATTAGTTAGTCTTACATGCTAGGATTCAAATCGATGTTCTTACTAATATTCCAAATAATATGGAACATACATACAATACAATCTATTAAGGTTTTTTTACTAGATCTCAATTATAAATAGAAATTATTTTAGAATTAAAAATTGTACTTATGTCGACTGTTCTGAATTAAATTAATAAATATTTTTAACAGTCTTACAGTCTTTATAATATAATATACTAGCTAAAATAATGACAGTCAGATGGCTCTTGTTAATATGCAACTAAACTTTAGCTTAGTTCAAATTAAGCTTAGTTCATGAGGATGAACCGTCGCGGTTCGAAACATCATACACCAAAGGTGAATCTAAATTTAAGCTGGTGAGGGCAGTCAGGTTGTCTTTTACTTACATAAAATATTGTTTTTATTATTTTTATTTTATTTATTATTTTATTTTTGTTTTATTTATATTATTAATTTTATTTTTATTTTTATTTTTATTTTTATTTTTAATTTTCTGATATAATTTATTGTAGTAATAAGTTTTATTTCAGATTCTTCGGGGGTAAATATAAAAAAGGACTGTCTGACTGTCATTATTTTAGCTAATATATTATATTATCAAAACTGTAAGACCGATAAAAATATTCATTCGTTTAGAAGTTGCTTACTTAATCCGTGAAGGATTCTAAACAAAATTTCTACACGAGACTCTTATACGAGCTCTTTTTTCGGCGAACAAGGTTATGGCTACTGTTTTTTTGAGATACAAGAGGTATTATATACATTGATTACCTTCAAAAAGGTAAAGGGTCGTGTGAGCACCTCTGATGAGCCTCAATCAGGACGCCCCAATGAGGTCACAACTCCAGATATGATCGGAAACATCCATCAAATAGTGCTGAAAGGCCGCAGATTAAAAGTACGTGAGATAGCTGAGACATGTAAGATGTCATATGAACGTGTACAAAATATTTTACACCAATATTTGTATTTGGAAAATCTCTGTGCAAGATGCGTGCCGCGTTTAATAACAGTCAACCAAAAATTGATTCGAAAGAACATTTCTACCGCCAATTTGGCGTTGTATAAGCGTAATACAAGCGATTTTTTGCATCGATTCGTAACCGTTGACGAAACTTGGGTCCACCACTACACTCCTGAAATCAAACAACAGTCTAAACAGTGGATGAAGAAGTAATCGAGGCTGTAAATGGGTATTTTCAGGAGCTTGATGAATTAGTCTATAGAGATGACATTACTAGACTAGAACAATTGAATTGTACTTTTGTCGACTGCCCATATACAAATTAATAAATATTTTTTTTATTGGTCTTACAGTCCAATCAATTCAATTTAAAAATAAAATAAAAATAAAAATAAAAAATAAAAATAAAAATAAAAATAAATAAAAAAATAAAATAAAAATTAAAAATCAAAATCAAACACTCCTCATCAGGGACTAAACTAAACTAAACTAAACTCGTTTAATCCCTGATGAGGAGCCGTAGCGAGCTCGAAACGTTGGACAAGTCTTCAATTAGGTAAGGGTGTTTGGTATAGTCAGACTGCACTTTACTAACAAAGAATTTTTTCAGCTAATATTTTATTTTCAGATTAGTCTACGGGGCTGAATGTAAACAAGGACAGTCTGACTGTCATTATAATTTTAATTTATTTTTTAATTTAATTGTTATTTTTATTTTTAATTTTTATTTTATTTTTATTTTTATTTTTACTTTTATTTTTATTTTTATTTTTATTTTTATTTTTAGATTGAATTGATTGGACTGTAAGACCAATAAAAAAATATTTATTAATTACTAAACTAGAACACCGCTATGAGAAATGTATCAGCCTTGGAGGAGATTATGCGAAATAAAAAAAAATTCTGAAAAACGTTGTTTTGCTTGGTCAGGCCGGAAACTTATCAATCCACCCTTGTATGCATTACTCCGCGCAGATCATAATACCCGAGATAGCGATATCC
This sequence comes from Sycobia sp. Sy_11, assembly GCA_018907035.1. Taxonomy (NCBI): domain Eukaryota; kingdom Metazoa; phylum Arthropoda; class Insecta; order Hymenoptera; family Epichrysomallidae; genus Sycobia; species Sycobia sp. Sy_11. The sequence goes on from JACCIC010000250.1 coordinate 665,930, forward strand.
TTACGAGGAAAATGGCCGCATTTGGCTAAGAAGAAAGTGTTGTTCCATCAAGACAATGCACCAGCTCACACATCCGTTATTGCAATCGCCAAAATTAATGAATTAAAGTTTGAATTGCTACCTAGTGCACCCTATTCGCTAGGTTTAGCTACGTCGGATTATTTTCTGTTCCCAGACTTGAAAAAATGGCTCGCTGGTCTTTCCAACAATGAACTTATTGAACATCACTGAGAAAAGTGTATAGAGCTGAAAGGAGATTATGTTGAAAAATAAATATATTTTTTTCCAACATTTTCGAGTTTTATTTGTTGAGCCAGGGACTTATGAGACCACTATCATATTAAGACTATATAAAAAGGACGAAGATCGCTGTGCGGCGCAGCCGAAAAGGAAGGATGTGTGTGCCACGGTAATGATATCGGTATATATAGCCGACTATCGAGAATAGGGAGGACCAGCAACGCCGAGATAAGCCGTGAACGATGGGCGGATCTCCAATCGCTAGACACGAGGGTATCTTGAAAGATTTAATTAACAGGCCGCTCTGAAACTTGAACGAGAAGGACGCCATCATCAGCTCTCACTTTCTCGCATATATAAACTGACTTCCGTCCGATGCCCATGGAGTTCGAGTCCGCATGCGCCATCAATAGTGAGACATCCGCAACTGTGACTCGCGACGCGCTGAAGTTTGCATTTATTGGCATTTCTCGTCAGTAAGAACCTTCAGGGAGTTGCTCGGTAACAGCTGTAAATGGATGTTAAATTAATCATTAACTAGTCGTGAGATTAGATTGCTTATTATAGTACAATTTCTTATTTTACTATTATGAATACTATCAGAAGAGAATACGTTACTTCGAATACGAGAGAAAGTGAACAATTTCGAGCTCTGTAGGATGAATAATCAAATTAAATTAAAGGCATTCTGTTATACAAAGTATTTAACGTAAAATAATTTTTTTGAAAAGCAAATTTTACTAGAAATAATCGAGTAATTTTTCAATAAGAACCCTTATTATTTTCAAGATCTATTCATTATGAGGCTGGCTTTAATAAAGAGAAATTATTAACCTTTCTCTGCTCTTAATTACGGTATCCAAAGTAAACGCAAACACGCAATAAATAGCGAAAGAAGACCTACCATTTCGATGGATTTTAGCCTAGCACAATTATTTATCATCGTCTCTCTATAAAGTTTTGTACTTAATGGACGGGGTCTCTGAGTACCACATAATTTCTACCGTAACCCGGAACCACCTTCTTGTTCAAGAAGGTTCGATGCACCCATGCGCGCTTCTACACATATTGTTCTTGCTCTTTAAATTCCTCTTTCTGTCCCATTATCTCTCTTCTTAACCTCTCTCATATCGTCATTCGCACGAGAAAGCACCGCGGTACCGGGCGGCCGACAGACACAAGGTTACAACCAGTGGCATATACAGCGAATACAGGAGTGAGCAAGGGAAATGAAGGGGGTGAAGAAGAGGTAGCGGCGGCAGCCAGCCAACTCAAACTTTGATATGGTTTCCTAAATAACCAAGGCGACCGATACCACAGCCAGCGGAGTGGTCGGTAACTACCGGCAAAGCATATTGAGCCTTTCCGCCCCCACCAAGCCACATCGTCTCCACACCACCCCATTGTATTGCAACCGTTGCCGTCCTGTACGATAGAGAGAGATGCAATGGAAGTGAGAGATAGAAGCACAGACAGAGAGAGAAAGAAAGAGAGAGAGAGAGAGAGAGAGAGAGAGAGAGAGAGAGAGAGAGAGAGAGAGAGAGAGAGAGAGAAAGAGTAAGCGGGAAGGAATAAGCACCCGGCACACTGGGGCCTCAAGCCGACAGACGAGGCCCGCGGACGCGTGCGTTTGTCATGCTCGCTGAAGAGGCAGCGTTTGGTGCGAAATGCATAATCGATCCCTTGCTATAGCTTTTCCGCCTACGCGCGTTCGATTGGACGAAGGCGTGACAGCCAATCTTCCTGGTCGAAGGGTGGTCGGTCGAATGGTTAGTTTTCGATAAAGGGAAAGAAATAAAGAGTGAGAGTTTCAACGAACGTTCTTCCGGGGGACGGAGAAAGCGAAGTAGGAAGCGGAGAGCAACCGGGCGAATTCCCAACCCTGATTTCGTTAACGCAAGAGGGCATAATTAATGAAGTTTGGTCGTCCGCGACAGAAGCCGACTGAAAATTGGAAAATTTTCAACTATTCACTTCGCAACGCACCAAACGACTAGGGGAAAAGGATAATATTGGCTAATGTTTCACTGCGCTCGTTATCATTCGTAACCAATGAATTTTCGATCCCCAGCTGAACAACTTTTTCGGACGCTCATTTTCAAACGGTAGCTTTGAAAATCATCGCAGTTCGTTTTGCCGTTTGTTTGACTGGTGCTGTAGCTTACAGAAATTTAATTGATTGCTGCATTTATGAAACCATTCGCACTTTTATTCTCATACAGCAGGTAAAATTAATTATTAAAATTTTCTCGTTTTGATCGAAAAACCTTATTGTGTCAACTTGGTAATTGATTTAAATCTATATTTACAATAGAAAAAAATCAATGACCTCTCCTCCGTATTTAGGAAATCTAACCACTGTATGAACATATTATTTGTACATTTTCGATATTCAATGAAGCGGCTATACTGAAAACTTTAGCAATTTTAAATGTATTAAATTATAATTTAAAACTGGTTTGATTAAAAATCAAAATAGATACGACTGAGTTTGAAGCTATCAATTTTATAAATGTAAAAATGTTAAAATATGAAAAAATCAGTTATTTAATATAAAAACAGATTCAGGCCTATATGAAATATAAATTTTTCTATATGAAGAGTTTATATTGAAAGATTAATTCATAAATACACTAAAATGTACTACTAAATAATAGCTAAATTTCACCAGTGCCTCGACACATTTATTGTTATAACACATCCCAAATAACTAACGAGCAATTTGTTATATATTCGTAGTGAGAATTCTATTTTGAAATGACTTATATTGCTTTCATATAAATAGATTTCATAATATATCATCTTCGTTTAAGTGAGTATGATATGAAGTACGAAATAGCTCAATGTACTTAAGTATCTACTTCACGAATCCATAAATAAAAGATTGAATTCATCTTAAAAAAGAGCCCATGAAAATACGATATTCAAAAAATACTGCATTTTCTAAGGATGTGCTTGAAAAAATTTCGTGATACCTGTATATGTTATGCACGTATATGCACGGTATCCATATAAGCAATTATATTTAAATAGGACGAGCTGTAATAACATTGTATCTATAATTGTCGCAAATTGCATATACATGTTTTAACTGCAACCGGGCAAAATAGTTAGAGTAACTCAAGAACGGTAAACTATTTTAGTCTACTATCGGCGGCAATTTATTAATGTATGTAAAGTATTTATTAATGAATTAAAAAATAACATTGTATAGGAGATCATAACTATATTAATGGTAGAGAGGCATTATATAACTGACTCTTTAGAGTTCAGCAATAATTGATAGCGAAATAGAGAACACAACTACCTATTTCTCTTGCTTTGTATTAATTAAAAAAATTTACCAATGTAATATTAAATACAATATACTTAGACAACATATTGATTGTACTTGTATATAAAATATCATTTTTAATTTCTTTAAATTTTGAAATTGTGTAATAAAAGGTGAACTAGTAAATTAGTAATTAATCGTAATTTATTCTATATGAATGTTAATTTAGGATTTGTATGAAAAATATAAATTTGTATAAAAACATGTAAATTCTTTGCTGCGACGAAATAAAATGAAAAGAAAAATAAAAAAGTATACGTCCTGTCTATTTCTGTTTAATCGGCGTATGCTTGGCACACTAATTTCGATAGCTTGTCGCTTCAATTAGCGATAAGATCGATGCGGCTAGCATATATATGTAGAATATTCAGGTAAAGAAGTGATGTCGGCCTGTAAGTATCGAGAACGAATGTTTGTTCGTTAATTAGAAACCAACAGTGGGGTTGAAGTTTAGAACTTTAAACTTTCTTGTATAACTCTACTTTTGAACTACGAAAATGAAAGCGTTGGCCATGACTTTATAAATCAGCATCATCTCTGTCTCTGTAAATACTAATACTATCACTTCTGGTAAGAAGTGTGTATAGAGCGATGAGGGACTAATACCTTTAATAGTATAACTCTTGTTAATAATATAATCTCCTGCTGGAAGGTACATACGAGCGTTGGCGCATTTTTATACTTCAATACCATGATATTTTTATTTCCAGATATCCAAAAAAAATTCTTCATCATAAGTTGACTAACATTGTGAGTTATTGTAACAGATGTTTTATAACGATAATTAAACTTGGTTCACTCTTGAAGCACTTCAGAATATAATTTGGAGATCCTGAAACTGATTTAGAGATCTAGCATTTTCTTTTGTACTTAATTTTGGTTTAAAAAATGAACATTTTCATATTAAGAAAATAAGTTTTCTGAACATGTAAAATTAAATTTCCAAAGGTAACTATAAAATAGTTAGAGAAGAATGCTACAGATTTTTTAGAGGTCTTTTGTTCTAACGAGTCTTATTTTTCTCATTTGTGCTTCAATGCTTATTCTACCTAATCTCGAAATCGGCCAGAATCCCTCTATATTTATGGCGAAAGTACTTCGTTGTGAAATATAGTATTATATATAATAATCTTCAAAATATTTATATAAAAATTAAATATACAAATTACTTACGTTATGTTACGCTGCATGTTATTATTTTTTCTAAATGCTTTCAATTAAATTATCATTAATCCGGTCGCAATAAAATTATTCATATATAAGCTAGAAAGCATCATTACGATAATAACAATACTTTTAAGCTGTTAGACTTCTTTTTCGAAGTCATCTCTCTTCCTTTACCACAACGTAAAATCGAATGAGAGTACCGCAAAAATGGTCGACGACTCGAGGAAGCTTGTGGTCGTTTATTTCTCCTGCGTAGTATATTTTATGGTTAAGATTATATAATTCATGTAAATAATAGAGGCGGCATAATTTCATAGCTACTCCATCCCACATCGCTTACTATAAGCAACGCATGGTAATTCGTTATTTATAAGTGCTCACTCAATAATCCATTTTCTCTCTTTTTCTTTATCGAGAAAGTATGTCAATTCATCATAAATGAGCCGAAATCATCGGTGCGTTACATGAAAGTGAAATTAAATTTGTCAGCAGCATCGATTCATGAAATTTTGACCGAATATTTAGACCTCCTAAAATTTGTTCACGCATTGACCCACAGAAATTGTCTGAGGCTAAAAAGCGCTTCGAATTCAACATTGTAAGATTGTTAAAAAAGCCAAAAATTATCAAAAATATATTTATCCTATCGTAACTGCTGACAACACATGGTATTTTCAATATGATCGCGCAGCCAAACTTCAAAGTACCGAATGAAAAGTCCCCAATGAGCCAAAATCGAAAAAATCACGCTTGGCGTTGGTTGCATAATAATGCACTGTCCCATCGATCGACATTAGTGACTGATTTTTTTTTTATTAAAAACATCATTCTGATGGTTGATCATTCGTCATATTCACCTGATCGGGCACCTTGTGACTTTTACTTATTCGATAAATTGTATTTGGTTATGAAAGTTATATACCACGTATACCAAGTAGGTATTCCAAGTTAGAAACTAGATAGAATCTAAATGACATCGTTCTTTTCAATTTTAGAAAAAGTTCAGGAAATCTAACTAGAATCAAAACAGAAAGCCGAATTTCTTCCTGAACTTTAGTATTTCCTTAATTCTCCTACTTGACAGATTCTGCCTAGCAAAACGTCATTCTTTCCAAAATAGGGAGAAGTTAAGGAAATCTAACGAAATCCAAGATAGAAAGTCGAATCAATTCCTTAATTTTCCTACTTGTAAAATTTTGACTATAGAAAACACGTATTTCTTTCTAACATCAATTAAAGATAAGGAAATCTGAATAAAGTCGAGAAAGTAATAATTAATATAAGATGATTATTAGATAATTGTAGTGAAATCTAACTCGAATCTGGCGAGCATTACCTACATGAGGAAATCATCAATAATACTGACTAAGATCTAGCCTAAACTAGGGATATGCCGAGTATATTTCTGCACGGGTAGTTTGCGCGTTTAGCCATTATTTAAGAAACGTTTTACTTTTTTAATAAGTTTCAATTATATACGAGGTCAGACAATGAAGTAATACGACCGATTTTATTTCTCGACCTGTGGTAACACTTCGAACCAGGAACTCCGCCAACGTAAAAGTAGATCCCTTCTCTCTCGATCGAGACCTTGACGACCCTTGTACGATAATATCTTCGCGAGCCGATTAGTGTTTTATAACAACGCGCGTGTAATGCATGTCACGAAAATGGAACAGAAATTTAGAGCAACGGTGCGAGATAAAATTTTATACGAAACTCGGCGAAACCGCGACAGAAACTTATGAAAAAGTGCTTAAAGTGTATGGTAGAGAAGTTCTGAGTCGTAGTCAGGTGTTTCGGTGGCATGCCGATTTCAAAAAGGCCGTGAGAGCGTCGAAATCGAAGCTCGGAGAATGAGCAACTCCAATGTGAAAACCATGTTTATTTGCTTCTTCAATAGCAAAGGCGTGGTTCACGAAGAGTTTCTACCACCTTTTCCAACCGCAAATCAAGTATTTTACCGTAATGTTCTCGAAAAATTACGAAAAAGGGTGCTCGAGTGCGTTCATAGATCTTGAAGACTTGGGTTTTGCATGACAACAATGCTCCCTGTCACAGTGCGTTCATTTTTACGCCAACTGGAAAACTCGTTGGAATAAATGTTTACTGTGAAGAGAATCGCAGCGATGTACCTTAATTTTGAAATATACTCGATTTGTTAATTTTGTCGCATTACTTAAATGTCTGACTTCGTAGTTCTTACATCTCTTATTATGTATAACTGGTTGAATTATTATAACTTTCCTTAACTCATTCCTCTTAGATAACATATATATTTTCTGACAATGCATTTACTAAGGCATTCGTTATTTTCTGAATTTCTGTTTCGTCTTTTACCTAGAACCTGAAAGCTCGATTGGATAATTTATGGAGTTGTCATTTGAGGGGGTGGATTTAAATAAACACACTTTAATCACTTTAAAACAATAAATATTTACTAAATTAGAAACGACAAGGCATAAAAAACCTCACTTATTAAGTGGAGGAAAAAACCGAATCGTTTCAAACTAGATCTAATAATAATAAATGCCCATACAAAATTTTACACTGGAAACCAACATGCATAAATACTCGCTACAAACCTCGTACACGCATACGCCAAAATTACACGCTCTAATCGCACTCACACTCACATATGCATTTCTTCTGGCGAGAACCGGTGGCTTGAGGAGACGAGTCTCTGAGGCCCAAGGGGAAGGCGTGCTTCGCTGATCCTCCTACTCCGTGTTACGGCCCCAGCGTCCTGGTTATGGGTACAGCCCTCACCAGAACGGCGGCCACTGGGCACGAATGCCGCTAGAAACACCCTTAGCGATCGCATCAAATCAATCGTCTACACGGCCAAGTGCCGTATCCCGCTGCAGCTCTCCACAACCTACGCTGGTGACGCCTACACACACACACACACACACCTACACGCGCGCGCACACACACACGTACAATATATAGTGGATGATCAAAATAAATTACATAAACTCTATCAGGAATATACTTCGATTTCGTGGCACGGGATAATAAGCGTGTGGGTGATCGCGCTCCGGAAACAAAACGCAGAATGTCTCTCCGCTCCGATCGTCCCTCCTGCCGGTCGAGCACATTCGTGGAGGGTGGGTGCTATCTGTGTCGAGACGTCGACACTGAACCACGGGCCCTAATCCTCCGATTCCTCGCGGAGGGCGTCAGAAGAGTTTCCGTAAGACCATAAAGCGCACGTTTTCTTGCACGTGCGCGTTTCCACGTTGCCAGGTGGTCAACAGACTGACGACGCTGCTTTTCTGCAATTTCTACCACTAAATAGCCTTGCGTTGAGAGATTTGTTGCAGATGCCACATTTCCATCTCCGTCTATACCATCGTAAGACCTTTCGAAGCTCATATAACCCAAACAACTTCCGAGATGTAAATTCGAATTAATGTTCAAGGCCGCAAAACCATTTTGATGATATGAGTAAAGAAATGATTACAAATTTTATTATTTTGTTCTTTATTTTCTGACCTTATAATATTTAAATTTGCATTAATATTAAAGAACGCAAGACCAGTTTGATGGTATGAGTGAAGAAATAATTACAGTTTTATTTATAAAAAATCTTCTTCCATTCAATACAACTACAATAAAATATAATACGATGTACATACAGACGAGATAAAATGTTTCGTGTTGTAATGACGGAAATATGATATTAAATGCGACTCATTTCGAATTTTCCGAAACACAATAATATTGCTGCTTGTAATTGAAACATTAATAGTAATAAAACAAACGTTTTCTTTGTTACAAAATCTTCGTCTATTTAAGGATATAAAATCATATAGATAATTTTTAATAATTTATGATTTCAAAATTATATATAGGTTGACTACTGTGAATTAAATTAACAAAATTTTTTTATCGATCTTACAGACAGTCTTACAATGTTAAGGAAATTGTTAAAAAATAGCTTTCTTAAACAAATGAATTTTATTTATTTATTAATTTCCAACTTACAAATGATATTAAAAAAATATAAAAACTTATATAAAGTAGAAATATAACAATACTAAAATACAGAAAAATATTAAGATGAGCGTGGCTTTTGTCTTGACGTCTTGAATAAAACTGAAAAGGTCCTAGGCATGATATCTTCTTAATCGAAACTATAAAGTAGCAAAAGAGGATGCATTAAACTGCAGGTTAAAATAGCCATACTTTAATATATATCTTCCTTGTTGTACGCATTGGAATACACTATACCTATTCTAGGTATATTATTGTTGTATAACTTCATCAGTAATTTTAAATGTTCATTTCTAACAGCTTCCATGTAACCGAGGACTTTCGAAAAAGTAAGTTTTATTTCAGATTCTTCGGGGGGGGGGGGTGATAATAAATAAAGTTTAACTGTAATTATTTTAGTTTAACATATTATAGTATAAAGACTGTAAGATCGAAAAAAGTACTTATTAATTTAATTAAATTTAAAACAGTCGACATGAGTACAATTTTGAATTTCAATATATAGTAATATTTTAATCATGAGATTAAGTATGATAGCAATAAAAGAATTTGATGAATTGAACATGCAAAACGTAAAATGTAAGCCACGAAGCTGGTTAGGGCTGGTATAATAACATTTCACATTTTTACAGAATCCGACAATAATATGCACTATTTTTTATAAATCTAAATAGATTTCAGTAATTACATTCAGTGAATACTCTCGGTAAATAGATTTATAGAATTTAGAGATACTATTATAACAACATAATATACTCATACAGAATATACTTGATTTTTTTATTTGTTCAATTCAGAACTTATGAAATTAATATTATAGAGATTATAGTAATTAGAAAGATGTAAACTAAGATCAGCAACTATTAAGCATAACCATCAAGTAATTCTATCTACCTTATTTTATACTTTTGTACAAAGACAAGCGTTGTCATAATATTTTAAACAAATTATAACTAAAGTATATTCTCTATTTGATGATTCAATGATATTCCTATAATAGCATCTCACAATAGTATAAATTTAATTTATTGCATTAAAAAAAAATAACTGAAATAAATTTTAAAATAGTCAAACACATTAATTTGTAATTTTCTTAAACATTGTATAAAAATGTATAATTTAGTGTATAATTTTTATAAAGTCCAATTTATTTAACTTTATTTTAATATTAATACTGATTGGTAAGTCAATTATATATAGAAATTGAGTTTTCAAATAAAATAAATATTTAAAAATTGAGAAAAAAAAATACCTATCTAACAAATTTCAATAAAGTATGTAAAACGATTTGCGATTTACAATAATAACAGATTCTTTTAATAATAAAAAAATAATTATATTAATAATATTTGTTTTTTATATGCAGTAATTTTATACATTAATATAAAAGTGATTATTTGTGAAATTAAAATTAAGGTTATTGCATGACAACAATAATAATTTATAAAATATCCTGTAGTTCTATACTATTGATCAAGTTCTACTTTCCATCCACTATAAAGTTTATAATTGTATAATTTTCTTCACCAAGATTAAATGTTCTTCCAATGGTTAAGTTATTTTTACAATAAAAATACTACTAAAAACAATTGAAATCTCTAAAAAAACAGAACTTCTAACAAAAGTGAAATAGTTAGTCAAGTTTGATAGGTTGTTCACACAACTATCAAGTGGTGCGGTAGCGCCACGAAGGTGAATTTGAGAACCGCGACAAGGCGCGGCCGCTACACTATTTACTTCTAATTTGAGATTTCGAGTTTTCAATCTAAGAACAAAATTATTATCACTTCTTTATCAATAATTTTCCAAAGCCTACCTACTATTTATGTCTTAAAAAATTGTTTCCCGACGGTATTTTTGGCCACAAAGCTGTTTTTAATATAAAACCCCCTGTCTGACTATAGAAAATGGTCAGAAACACGTTTTTTTTATATATAGCAATAGATATACATAGAAAAAAAATTAAGTTTAAAATTAATTAAAAATTAATTAAAAAAAGTAAGATGCTTCATATATTAAGTTGCTTTATTATAAAATATCGGGTCACTTGATATAGTAAAACGCTTTAAGATAGAATATATAATAAGAGGTTCTAATTTAATAATAACCTCTATTAAGATCTAATGTATATGTCTGAAGAAGAATGTAAGGATCATCATATTATGTCGATATAGGCAAAGAATAAAACAATCAGCCTGGCGTCGACCCGATCTCCGCCCCTGTTAAATGCTTAACCTGACGAAGAACTGCAGGTTTTTCCCCAGTGTTCAATTCACTGCCTCGAATAATACAATATAAATTAGACTATTTGTAACAGCTCATTAGTAGAAATCCTACACGCATGGAGACTCAACGTGCAGTAACCTGTACACTTCGCCCCCCTCTCCAATTCTATCTTTCCTTCATAATAAAAAACACCCTTAAATATACGTGAACCAATAATATTATTATAAATTCTGCAAGTTCGAAAATATTTTGTATAGACACGCCTGTACAAGTTTATTTGTTTGAGTCTGTGATGTTTGAGTGGTCGACAGACTACTATCGTGTCAGTAGCTCCTATTGTACAAATATGAATACTAAATAAAGTAACTCAGTTTTATTTAAATTAAGTTTTCTTGGTCTTGATTATTTTATATAGTAAATTGCACGCTTTGTTAACGCAACAAGTGCGCGTATTGCTGTGTCGTGGCACGCAGCATAAAAATAAGTTCGTTGAACCGTGCCAGCCGCGCTTAACCTACGCACAATCAACAACATTGTTTGGTCCTTCGAGCCGGATAAATCAACAGCAGTTTTAAGGAATACAAATTTATATATCATAAATAAAAGGAATAAATTAAAAGGCCAAGAACATAATAATAAATAAATAAACCGTCGCAGTTTAAAGCATTCGAAATAAAGTGTGGAATGTACTGTTGAGTATGTGAAGTATTTGAACTAATAAAATTGTCAATAAATTAAAATTAAAATTGCTAAAATTATGAATAAATTAAAATTATGAAGTGCTAAAATTATGAATAAATTAAAATATATGAAGTGCTAAGATTCAATAACCAATTAAGCTGAGTTAATCAAAAGTCCAATCAAGTTGAGAAGCCAAATAAATCTATACCATCAACTTAAGGTCTGGAATTCGGATGGAAATAGCAGACTTCTAAATCAACATCGAGATCATCATCGTTTGTTTGAAGCAGAATTTGTTCGAGGAAAATCATCAAGCAACTAGAATCCTGAAAACTGCCTAGCTTTTTTTAAGTACGAGTGAAGTAGTAAATCGAATCTCCATTATTTTATTTATTTGCTAATATTTCATTTACACTGGTGAATCGCATTATAAACAATGGAGTCGCAAATCAAAATACATCACTTATATTGAAACGGAAACGAGCTTCCGTTAAAGGAAAGTTGTTTGCGTATCCAAACAAGATTGTTTGGATACGAGACGTGGCCCGAAAAAGAACGGTTTACGACCAGAGATAGTTGGTCCGCAGATGACGGTAGCGTGCATTTCGTTCGCGCTTCCAATAAATATCGCCTGGGTAATCTCAGCCATAAATTTACGTCCATCGAAAACCAAGGGCTATTCCGACGCACCCAGGCAGATTCCCCATGCTTCCTCCCGCACCAGGCAATGAACAAAGAGAAAAGCATTCATTCCGTTCTGTGTCTTCGAATGATTCGGTTTGGTTCTGCTTAAGTCACGAAAACCGCTGTCATTTTTCCCGGTTCGATATTACCGTCCTAGTTTTTCAATCCTTGTATTTAAACTCGCCCATAATCACAATACTAATGGTGAAATCGGACTGAAATCGATTGCCGATATATACATGTATGTGTTCGTGTGTGCGCGCGCGCATGTTAAGAGAGTATTTGCGGGGCAAGGCGCTTTGGCCTTGTGGTATCTGCTCAACATAGGAAGAGAAAACAGAGGAGCTTCCCAGCGGCGCACTGCATTGTGCCCAGTGGCTGAGATTTGCAGCAAGGGCTGTACCCGTGCTTGAGACGTCAGGGCTGCATCTCAAAGCAGGAGGTTATCAGCGGAGCGCTCCTCCCCCATCAAACCTCACCCACCGTGCGAGCTCACAGTGGTATCACCTTGCGCGGCAGCACTTTGTATGTGTGAGGGTTATGTGTGGTAAGCGCGTTATCTGTAGTTTGTATGCCTTAAGTTTTACGTCTTTTCACGCGCGCCTAGCTGTAATATCAAAATATTCAGCAACTAAGAGTATGCCGGACATAATGAATTTAGGTCAGAATTGCCTAAAACTACCGCGAATCGAATTGAAAACCTTTGACGGATCGTTTTATAAATGGTTCGGCTTTCGAGATATCTTCCTTTAAATGGTGTATAACAATATGAATATTTTGAGCATTCAGAAACTACATTATTTGCGATCTTCGTTATTTAACGAAGCTGCCGCAGTTATTAGTTTGCTAGAAACTTTATCAGAAAATTATGAGATAGCTTGAGAGTTTTTAAATGAGCGTTTTGACAACCCCCGAGTTTTCATACAAAAACATGTAAAAACGTTAATGGAATTACCGACTCTAGGTATAAAATCTGCGAGTGAAATTCGGAAGTTAACTGAGAATGTAATAACACATTTTAGAGCTCTGAAAAGTTTACGACAAAGGGTAAATGAATGGGACGCGATTTTAATTTATGCGATTTCGTCTAAGCTCGATAGATCTGTTGAGGTAAGAATGACGTACAAGTTCTGTCAATCTCACACCGAACTAAATTGTTAATTTAATGCGGCTAATCAAATAATTTTAGTACACATGTATAATTAGAATTATTTTTATTTAATTCTTACGCTGACCTCCAAATGAACGGCTTTTGTCGAAAAACACACAAATATCACAACATACACTTTTATTTTGTTACGATTGCGATGCTTCTTCTCCTTTATGTAGAAGGGACCGCAGTAGTCTATTCCAGTATTTGTAAATGGCCTGACCTGCGCTACTCTGTTTTCAGGCAAGTTTCCCATTACATAATTCAATTGCTGTTTTTGAAAACGGAAGCATGTCAAACACCAACGAATTATTCGTCGAGTCATGTTTTGACCATCTATCGACCAATACTGAGTTCGAAGTTGATAAAGGGTGCCCTGGACACCGGAGTGCTTTGTTTTTTCGTCTATATGCTTCACGATTAAATCGGTGACCCAATTGCGATGCGGCAACACGATTGGATGCTTTTTATCGTACGATAGGTGTGCATTCTTTAAGCGTCCGCCTACTCTGATTAAGCGATTCTCATTAATGAACGGATTCAAAGACTTGAGACGACTCTTATTATGAACCCTTTGTTTATCAATCAACGCATTGAAAGGAAATGACTGAATTTGTATTACACGTACGATTAGTTTTTTAGCTGAGTGCAACTCATTTACCGATAACAAGTTTGTACGTTTAACCTTAGTTTTTGATAAATTGTTTAAAAAACGGTTACAATAGGCTATCACTCGAATTAATTTTGGAAAAGTTGACGATTTTGGCAAATCAAATTCTTCACAAATGCGCACGTTTAGAATGATTGTTTTTCTGACCTCTAACAAGGGTTCAGGTTTTAATGCTAAGCACGGCCACTCCCCTTCATACTTAGATAACCAACTCGGTCCGTTCCTCCAAACGCCATTCGATAAAAATCAACTACAGTTTGACCTCTGGATATATAATCCGCAGGATTGTCTCCAGTAGGAACGTGTCTCCAATGAGAGCTGTTAGTCACGGATTTAATCTCTGAAACTCGATTTGCTACAAATGTTTTTAAAATGTTAGGTTGTGCATTTATCCAATTTAAAACAATCGTCGAATCAGACGAAAAATGAATGCTGTGAAATTCTATAGGCAACGTTTTCAATAAAGAATTGTATAACTTAGATAGCAATAGAACGGCACAAAGTTCTTATTTAGGTATTGATATCCGTGATTTAAGTGGAGCTACCTTGGATTTAACGCATAAAAGCCGTACAGCACATTGTTCATCCTCGTATATTATATACAAGCAAGCACCATAGGCTACCTCGCTACTATCGCAAAATCCATGTAGCTGTATGTTTATCGGTTTGTCGATTAAAACACATCGCTCAAAAAATGCGCTAGCTAATAGCGGCAACTGATTTTCATACGCTAAGCACTTCGTGTGTATATCAAGTGGCACCGTGGCATCCCAGTCGAGCTTTTCTTTCCAAATTGCTTGCATTATTAGTTTCGCCTTAACCACGATCGGACCCAACAATCCAACGGGATCGAATAATTGAGACACCCTTGATAGAATGGTTCGTTTCGTAACGGGCTTAACTATACTTTTGTTTGGCGTTATTGTATAAAATAATTGATCCTTTGTAGGACTCCAATTTATACCCAAAGTTTTAACCGATCCGCTCAGATCCTCAAATAATTTTATGTTTTTCAAATCCGTCGGTAAGGATTCTATAAGCCTACTATCATTTGACGACCATTTTGGTAATTCGAAGCACGCAGATGTTAATAAATCATTAATTTGATTTCTTAGGATTAACGCAGTTTCGAGGGTGTCTGATCCGGTTATCAAATCATCCACGTAAAAATCGCGTTTGATTATTTCGGAGGCCAACGGCAATTTATCCTTCCCGTCGTCTGCTATTTTATGTAGTGAGCGAATAGCTAAATATGAAGCTGCTGCTGTGCCATAAGTGAGCGTGTTGAGTTCATAAATTTTGATCGGTTCGTCGGAATTGTCACGCCAAATAATTTTTTGAAATTTTCGATCATCTCTGTCTAACAATACTTGGCGATATATCTTAGCAATATCAGCGACTAACAATATTCTATGAATTCTAGACCTAGTCAGTATTGAAAATATATCGTCTTGAATAGTTGGTCCTATTTTTTGCGCCTGATTTAAGGATAGACCGTTTAGCATAGAAGATGCATTAAAAACTAATCGAATATTTTTTTCTTTAAAAATCGCATGATGAGGAAAAAAGTTTTCTTGCTCTTCGCGTCCCGAAATTGACATGTGCTTCAGTGATTCGTACTCATTCATAAAATGGACGTACTGCTTCTTTAACTCAGGATTTCTGGAGAATTTGCGCTCAGTAGAGTAAAATTCCTTCAAAACAATCGAATAATTTGATGCAGGCTTATGTATCTTATCATTGAATGGAATTTTCACAACGCATCGGCCATTACGATCGCGCCTAAAATTCTCCAAGAAATGCTGTTCAACTCCAGATTCTTCGCACGATAAATACTTTATTTCAGAAATTTCTTCCAGTTCCCAGAACCTTGAAATATCTTGAGAAACGGAACTAATCGAGTAGTTGCAAGAAGCGCTAGCAGCTTGCTGGCAATCATCAATACGGCCGCCTACAATCCATCCGAACTTGGTTTTCAACAACACAGCGTCAGTGTTGTCAATGCATTTTTTTCCGGCGCAATCTATCTTGAAATACACTTCAGCACCAATAAGTGCTTCAATTTCCGACGTTTAATGAAAGGTGGGATCTGCGAGCGGTAAGTTTCCAGGTATATTTAACTGTTTAACTTCAATCGGATATGATGGAAAGGGACTCGTTATGTTTGACACGACTAACAAGGAAATTTCCTTTTCATAATTTCCTAAGCGCGACGAAATTTTTGTTTTCACACTGTGACAAACATTAGTTTTCGATTCCTTCAGTGTATTAACCGGGATATTGACGTTATTTCTTGGCAATTTTAATAACTTAGCAAACCTCTCTGTTATAAAATGTGCTTGAGCGCCGCTATTCAATAAAACGCGCGCCGTATGTTGATTTCGGAATTTATCGTAAAAATGAACCTTGGCGGTGGCTAATAACACCTGAGCAGGGCAATTAACCTGCATATCATGTAGCAAATTCACGGTACTAGGAAGTTCGTCTGAATCTTTACGATCAAAATGCAAAAGCGTATGATGCTTCTTGCCGCATTTTTTGCATGGACCACAAGTGCATTTATCAGTAACATGATTTTTACGCATACAGTTAAAGCAAAGCCTTTCCGTTTTAACAAACGTAAATTTATCATTTTGCGACAATTTTAAGAACTTATCGCAGTTATAAATCTTGTGTTCCCCTTTACAAAAATTACAATAGTCCTTTCTAGTGGTGATGTTTAACACATTCCGTTTGCCTCCATGCGTCAGATTCTTTAAACTATTGGCAGTTGGGCCTGATTGACCTTGAATTTGTGTAGCTTTTAACACTAAGCAACGTGTCTTTAGAAATTCAATGAAATCTGTTAATTTTAGCAATTCCCTACCGGTGTTGCTCTTTTCCCATTGATGTGTAATTTTATCCAGTTTGTTAGTCATACAATAAATGAGAATGGCGTCCCACGAATCTACCGAGAGACCGAGTGTTTTAAAGGCTCTCGTATGAGTATTTAAATTATCGAGCATGTTCCTTAAACTACATGGCTCTCTTTTGTGAGAGCTGGAAAGTTCTAACAGGCTTTTCAAATGATTGTGCACAATAATTATCGTACCGATCGATTAATAAGTACCATGCGATGCCATAATTATTTTCCGTTGTTTCTAAAGACTGAATGACCGTTGCCGCCTCTTCTTTTAAGCAAGACTGTAAATAATAAAATTTCTCTATTATTGCAATATCGGTCTTTTCATGCACCATTGATTTGAACGTATCGTGGAAGCATGTCCACGCGTCATATTTACCGGTAAATGTAGGTAAATCGATTTTAGGTAATCACACATTATTTTGCGCAGCATTCTGTGCAATGAGCGGCGTAACTGTGGTATTATACGCGTTAGGATGGTCATCCTTCAAAAATTTACGCGCATCCTTCATCGCGGCATAATATTTTTGCTCAAATTCCAGTTGATATATGTCATTTTCCGGCTTGCTTTCTAACGCTAAAATTGACAGGTGAACGTCATCAAATTGATCCAAAAGACGATCTAATAATTTCATACGAAATTCTACATCATCATAATCATCTGTTGTAGCCGCCGCGACAAACGAATGTTTGTCGCGAATTTTAATCAGAGGATGGTTAAAAGGGAAGAGGAGAGAAACTGGAGCGGTGATAAAAAATTTAGAGCTTACTTTTACGCTGATGCTCGATGTTCGTCGATGATTATATTGAACATCTGGGTATAATAGTCGAGATTTCTAATATGTATCGTCTGCTTGATAGGTTCCGTTTTGGAGAGTGGAAGTGAAACTCCGCTTGCCTTTAAGATTTTGCGACGTGCACGTCAATAACCAATGAGTGCTCCAAAACGGGTGATTCCGCTTAAATGAGTTGTTCTCCATTGTAATTAGACCACTATGAAGATGCTGAAAGAACAATTGCTTCGTGTGCGTATGAGAATCACACCTTGATTGACCGCGCGCACATGTATATGTTACTACGCACAAAGTTCTTAATAAATTCGTGATTGATGATAGCAGATATTAATGTTTATCTGGTTCGAAGGACCATGTTGAGGTAAGAATGACGTATAAGTTCTGTCAATCTCACACCGAACTAAAGTGTTAATTTAATGCGGCTAATCAAATAATTTTAGTACACATGTCTAATTAGAATTATTTTTATTTAATTCTTACACTGTCAAATGTAATAAACGAACTTACAAATAGATACGATTTATGTTCAGCACTCGGACGATTTTCCAAGTGTCTCGCGCGGAGGTCGAAAGAAATCTGGTCTTGTTGGTAAACTTTCATTACAGGCAAGCTGGAATATAGGAAAGTGGTAGGAGAAGGGATTACAATAATTTTTCAAGCTGCAAAACGGGGGGTCTCGATTGGGGAAAAACGTTGCATGTTTATTTCACTAGAAACAAGACTATGGGGTTGGGTTTATTATGAAGGGACGGATCTATTGAGGCGCGTACAGGAAGAGAGCGCATCCTAGGTAAAAGGAGGCGCCCGTTAGACAGGCTTAACCGGCTAGCTGCAAAAAATAAACCTTCAGAGCGGGATGGCTAGCCCGGAATTAACAGGAAATACGTATTTCTTTCTAACATCAATAAAAGATAACCAAATCTGATTAAAGTTGAGAAAGTAATAATTAATATAAGATGATTATTAGATGATCGAAGGGAAATCTAACTCGGATCTGGCAAGTATTACTTACATGAGGAAATCATCAGTAATACTGACTAGAATCTAGCCCGAACTAGGGATATGCCGAGTATATTTCTGCACAGGTTAATACAATCGAGTAAACCATGTATAATTTGCGAAAAATACCATAAGCTGTATGAATATGATAATTTCCGCTTGATATCTGTAGGGCAACGAGCTGAACTGTTTTAATAAGGGCCATCGTAACACTGAATGTAGAATGCATGGTTGCAAAAAATGTAGTAGGAAATATCATAGCATGCTTCACTATGAAGACTGGTACCGAGTTAACGTCAAACGTTAAGTCAATTGACGCAAATATTCAACATTCTGAGCAAATTACTTCCAACGTTGCGTCGTATAATGCTACAGTATCAACGCAAATTTTATTATCGACCGCATTAAAATGTGTGAAAAATGAAAGGAGAGAAGATCTCCAAGCGCGCGTATTATTAGATAGCGGGTCGCAATAAAATTTTATGACAAAAAAATCCGTAGATCTATCAAATATACCGCGTCCCTGGTAGAAATCTAACAATTTTTAATAGGCTGGAAAGTAGTTACTAGATCATAAAAATAGAATCGATCATTATGGCTAGAAACAAGGTAAATCTTAGAATGCAAAATGTGAACGTTGTCAATAAAATTAAGAAAAAGGTAGAAACTAGGTTTAAAAACTAGTTAAAAACTAGGTAAAAACTAGGTAGAAATTAGGTTGTTTTTAACCTCGTTTCTGGTTAGTAAATGAACAATTTATTTAACAATTAATATTTATATAATATTATAACATTATGTTGTTAATTTAATAAAAGAAAAATAATAAGATACGGAAACTAATAATTTTAAAAAAATTACAAAGTAATAATGAAGTCTGCTTGTTCGATTTTGTCATCTTAAAAATTATACGTAAGAAATTAGTTTTGGAAATATTTTCCTTTTATTATTTAACATCTAAAATTTCACATGAAGCAATCAATTAAAAAATTCTATTCTTTGATGTCGTATATCGACTTGAATTATTGGTTCATAATTAGTTATTCTATCCCATTTATTTATGAAATAAATAATATCATTTGAAATTTTTGAAATTTTATAAAATAAAATTAATTTTTTAAATTAAAAATCATGCTGAGTTCATAAATTTAATTCGTAACTTGAATTTCTGGAGAGTGTATATACGGTATGCCTGGTGATTTGCCATTCCCGCAAGTGGTAAAACATTATCTTGGTTAGTATATAAGCCCGATTATGACTTCTCATAAGTATAACATATATTTTATACGAATGTGTAAGCTATTGTCAATGCGGTGTATATGTATTTAGATGTATAAGGTATATAAAACCAGCATACTTATAAGTTATTTCAAAATTTTCGGAATGAACTTGATAAACGTTTATAATTAATTCATTATACTAATGATTAAAGTCAATGAATTTATATAAGAAAACATAATAACGATATCAATCTTTTAGCTAGGTAATGTTATACTTCGCTTAACCTTGTTTTAAGATAAAGTTTAATTATAAGCACACACACACACACACACACACACACACACACACACACACACACACACACACACACACACACACACACACACACACACACACACGCACACACACAATATTCCATAACCAAAATATTAATTGCCCATTAACTAGGGAATAACTATATGACAAGGAATAAAAACAAACTATTTTCTATTTTTAAAAAGAATTTCAGTTTCAATAGGTAAAACATACCTAGTTTCAAGGTAACTTTATTGGAATCTTTATTTACTCCAAACTAACTATTATAGCTATTAAATACCTAAAAAATAGCTTAAAAAATGTAACTATAAATCAGACGGAATGACCGTAAAAAACGTTAAATATTTTCCTATTTACTACTGAACAAATATACCTTGTTACTAGGTATCTTCATTTGAAAATACCTTGTTTATACTTTGAAAATAGAATGCATTTCTACCAGGGGTAAAAATATAAATACGCCAGTAGAGGGAATAAATTGTATGGAAACAAGAATTACAGAATCCATCAATACAAGTATTTATTCAAGAACCATGAATTATTCTGAAAATTAGATTTGTTACTTATTCCTCGCATATGCGATTTGGAACATTCAGAAGAATAATAAGTACACACCCAGGTCAAGATGGTATAGTAAGAACAGTATCAATCAAAACGAAGGCAGGACGAGTGTCACTATTACTTATACGACTGTTGCAGATATGTAATCGAAATTAATTATAAGCATTATTGAATTTTTCTTAAAAATAATTTCAAATATATTTACTCATGTACTACCGGATAAAACGCTCCACTAATAATAATTTAAATTTATATATTTGTATATATTTATGTACTACCAAATAAAATGCTCCAATATGTGTAATGTAATTTCGTGTGTCTGCGGTTCATTGAACACGAGCGATCAAGGGCGGCGGGATGTTAAGATCTAATGTATATGCCTAAATAAGAATGTAAGGATCATCATGTTATGTAGATATAGGCAAATAATAAAACAATCAGCCTGGCGTCGACCCGACCTCCGCCCCTGTTAAATGCTTAACCTGGCGAAAAACTGTGGGTTTTCTCTCAGTGTTAAATTCAGTGCCTCGAATAGTACAATATAAATTAGACTATTTGTAAAAGCTAATTAGTATAAATCCTGCTCGCATTAAGACTTACCGTGAACCAACCTGTACACTTCGCCCCCTGTCCAATTCCCTCTTTCCTTCAAAATAAGAAACACCCTTAAAAATACATGGACCAATAATTGTTGTAACCAATATTTGTTTGAATCTGTGATGTTTCAGTGGTCAGTTGTTCGGCAGACTACTATCGTGTCAGTAGCTCTTATTGTACATATATGAATATTAAAGAAAGTAACTCAGTTTTATTTGAATTAAGTTTTCTTGGTCTTGATTATGTTATATAGTAAATTTCAGGCTTGTTAACGCAACAAATGCAGGTATTGCTGTGTTGTGGCGCGCAGCACAAATAAGTTCGTTGAACCGTGCCAGCAGCGCTTAACCCACACACAATCATCAACAATCTCTCATCAGCGGTTATTATTATATATATGTATTGTATGGGATCATACATACAACGTATGACAAAGATTTAGAATTTATTAATAATATAAAAGGATCATACACCAAGTAAGTATATTGTAAATAACGCTATTTATGGGCAATATAAAAGTGTTAAAAAAACTTAATCTTTTATTAAATAAGAAAAACTGAATATTTTTTTGCAGTAGATATGGTGGTCCTTATACATGCTATGTAGAATAAAAAAATTATACCTGGTGATGCAGCAGATGACGTGAAAACAAAACTTAGTATTTCATAAAAGTTAGCATCACAGCTTACATTCTCCAGTTTTAAACGATGTAATTAATTTTTTAAAGTTCCGTTATATTTTTACATTTTGTTTAAGGTTAAAAAATTTTATCAAAGAGTTTATATTATTATTAATGATGTACAAATATCATTTAGATAAGATTTACATTGTGCATAAATTAAGAATATGTAATTCAATCTTTGCGATCATTATTTATAAATTATTGTAACTTTGAAGCTATCATTTTTTTAACGTTTATAGCGATTTATAATACATTTATTGATAAATAGGTTATTTATACTTTGTAGTACTATAGGCTAATGTGAGTTATCATCTAAAGTATAAACCTTATAATTAGAATTCTTAATTCTAATATTTAATGAGCATCATCATCACATCAACATTATAGTATATTCATTTTATTATCTACACATAAGTTTTAGATATTATTACTAGAAAAGTATTGTAAAAAATTAAAGGCTTTTTACAAATATGTATGTTATATTTACATTCCTTTTTTCTTTCCATTCCATGACTTTCATCCTACAATAAATCTGCAAAAAAAAACTTTTAACAAAAGTAAAATAGTTAGGCGGGTTTCATGTATTCTTAGCATAGTAAGAATTTTAAATAAAACTTCTCATGTATTTCATAAAAAGTGTATATAATATACTTTCCCAAAGTTCCAAATATTAATACAATAATTATTCTATAATTAAGTTAAAAATTACATTAATTGTGCTTATGTCGACTGTATTTAGATAAATTAATAAATATTTCTTTTGGTCGTACAGTCCAATTAATTAAATTAAAAGTAATAAGTAATAATATCAATATATATTTATATCAATACTAATACAGATCAACATATATTTAATTGAAAATGATAATGATAGTCAGACTGTCCTTGTTTAAAATCACCTCCCCCTAGACTTATCTGAAATAAAAATATATTAGCTGAAAAACATACTTTATTCACAAAGTGCAATCTGACTGTCCCCACCACTTTTACCCATTTGGAGATTGACTGAGGCTGTTCGACATTTCGAACTCGCTACGGCTCCTCATCAGGGACTAAACTAAACTAATATATTAATATTCGAATTTATATATACCCCTATCCCCACTAAACTAAAAATTTTTAGTAATTTGATATTATACGATATTGTTGTTAGTATATTGATATTATTATGTATTCGTTTTAATTTATCTAATTGGACTGTAAGAGTAATAGAAATATTTATTAATTTAAATTAAAAATTAGTTCACCGATGTAGTCAAATGTCCTACTAACTGTGATAAAGGAAAACATAATAATATATATTCTTAGCATATTAAGAAATTTACAATTTATAAATCTTACATTTAGAACAAATTTAATTAAATAGTATCCTTAAAAAAGAAATGAAATACGCAAAAAAAAACTTTTAACAAAAGTAATATAGTTAGGCGAGTTTGATATATCTTGTCATTGTAAGAATTTTAAACACATCTTC
Organism: Sycobia sp. Sy_11; assembly: GCA_018907035.1. Taxonomy (NCBI): domain Eukaryota; kingdom Metazoa; phylum Arthropoda; class Insecta; order Hymenoptera; family Epichrysomallidae; genus Sycobia; species Sycobia sp. Sy_11. The sequence continues at coordinate 689,623 of JACCIC010000250.1, forward strand.
TCATGTATTTTATCAAAAATTTATATAAAATATTTTTCTAAATTCAGTAATACATTAAAACAAAAGAACATACAATAACGTCTGAAGACAATGGATCATTAAAACAAATGACTACGTCCATTTTATGTGCATCTCTATATATAACAGCATGTATAGTTTACACAAATATATCTGAAACTCTAAAAAATAATAATAAATAAAAATTTTAACTAAAATGCAGCTTAATAAAGTAATGAGATCATTTACCAATAGCCGAGTTTAATTTCACATCATTTGGCCCACGTATGGACTCATAAAAAAGAGTTAATTATCTTGAATCATCGATGTTTTTAGGTGAAAATTCTTCTGCTATTCTTTCTGATAATTCATTATTATTAAAAAAAGTAGATGAACTTGCCAGGCCGGTTCTCACAATGCTTATACTGTTTTTTAATAATTAATTTTTGCATAAACAAATTTTACAGTCTATACCGTAATCTCAATAAATGAAGCTTTATTGGTCAATAACTTTCAATTTTGTAACTACATAACTTTGAACAGATTATATAATATTTCTTTGAAGGATTGTGATTTAATAGTTCAATTTTTGCTCTCAAAGAAATAGGAAAACTCTGTTTTGTTAAAAGATTCCAAAAAATTCAGTTGACAGGAATAGAACTTGGACCATTGATAATTATGCCAGTAAAGTCCGGTACTTAACGATAGTAAACAATCTGATGCCCTTATTGCCTGAGCCTAAGCTACTTTATATATATATATATATATATATATATATATATATATATATATATATATAATTTTTATCATAACTTAAATTAAAAATTCTAGAAATTTAAAAAATAATTTTTAAATCATATATAAGCGAAAATCTGACTTTGAACAATAATATACATAAATTGAAAATAGTAATTGTTTGATTGATTAAGTACTGTATATATGCTTTAATCCTGTATATAAATTTCTATTATATTCATTCTTATAGACAAGGCTTTGAAAACATAATTTTGTTATTATGAATATTTTACAATTCATTCGCTCGTACAAACAATTATGTGAAAATTTAAGTACTTCTCAAGGTATATTTATTTTCTTTACATATTCTTTCTGAAGATTTGATTAATCTATTCCAAATGTATTCTAATTTAAAGCACGCAATTAATGAAAAGTACACAATTTTCATTATGATTATGTACTTTTACCTTAAAGTCTATATATATATATATATATATATATATATATATACTGCGCCAGTTCGTTGTTTGGAAGTGTATATGTCAAATAGGACTTCAACACCTTTGAAGAGCAATATCGGTAAACTAAGTTGATTTGTCCAAATCTATAGTTCGATATTCTCACAAGAAAGTAGAACAAGCGTATTTAGCAGCATTCTAGCAGAACTATGAAAATCACTCGAAAATCTTTGGAGACTCTCAAATCTCTCGAAAAATCTCGCCTCAAGCGCGGAAGCATGCCTTGCTTATAGTTCTCAGTGTCCAAACTTGATTGTGGGTAGAAAGCTAAGGCATAAAACACCACTCCTTATCTGTAGTATTGGAACTTACATTGTCATTTCGTGTCTAGTTCAGTAAGTCAAAACTGAATACTAATTGCCAGGCGTATAAGACTCGAAACTTACCATTATAATGTTAGCGGTCTGAACAACGATTGTCAGAACCGGTGAAAACGATACCATGGATAAGCCAGCCGGCGGAAGAACTGTGGCGTCGAATATCGATCAAATCATGTAATTTATCAAGTTAGACGTGCATGTGGCATCTCGTGACATCGCCCAGGAGATGAGAGTTAGTTACCAAATCATTTTAAATTGTCTGCAGAAGGCTGGATACAAAAAAGCTTCATGTTTGAGTGCCGCATGGTTTGACGCAAAAAAACCTTGTGGACCGAATCAACTATATATATATACACGAGATGTGTTCAAAAAATAGCGAGAATTTTCGTTGTATAAAAACAATATTTATTTATTCATCAATATCTATTTTGTTTCCTTCAAAGTAATCTCCTTCGAATATAATGCACTTGTGCCTACGCTTTTTCCATTCCTCGAAACAATTTTAAAGCTTGATCTTTGTAATAGCTTTTAGCTCTTTCAGCGATTGGCTTTTATTATCATCTATGCTTGTAAAACGACAGCCTTTTAATGTTCTCATTATTTTTAGAAATAGAAAACAGTCACATGCAGCCATCTGGCGAATATGAAGTCTGAGTCATCGTTAAAGTTTTCTTTTTGGCCAAAAATTCACGAAAAAGCAATGAAGTGTGAGCAGGTGCATTGTCGTGGTGCAAAAAGCACGAATTGTTTTGCTACAAATCCGAATATTTTTTCGGATTGCTTCGCATAAACGGTGTTGAACTTGTAGGTAGTACTTCTTATTAATTGTATGATCTTGTGGCAAAAATTCATGATGCACTTTGCCATTAAAATCAAAGAACGCAATGAGTATAACCTTCACATTCGACCGCACTTATCGAGCCTTTTTCGGTATTGGCGATCCAGAATGCTTCCACTGGTATGATTGAACATTAGTTTCAACATCATATCCGTAAACCCAGATTTTTTCTTCACCAGATGAGGTCGTTTAATTTTTACTTTGTGGCTCAAACGTTGCAATAAGTCCGCGTAGTATTGACCAGTGATTATTTTACCCTTGTTTTTGCCTTCTTTGGAGTTGGTTCCTCTGGTCTAATCCACTGTTTAGACTGTTGTTTGGTTTCAGGAGTATAGTCGTGGACCCAAGCTTCGTCAACGGTTACGAATCAACGCAAAAATTCGCTTGGATTACGCTTATACAACACCAAATTGGCGGTAGAAATGTTCTTTCGAATCAATTTTTGGCCGACTGTTAGCAAACGCGGCACCCAACTTGCACAGAGCTTTTCTATATACAAACGTTGGTGCAAAATATTTTGTACACGTGCATATGACATCTTATATGTCTCAGCTATCTCACGCACTTTTAATCTGAGGTTTTGCAGCACTATTTGATGGATTTTTTTCGATCATATCTGGAGTTGTGACCTCAATGGGGCATCCTGAGCGAGGCTCATCAGAGGTGCTCACACAACCCTTTTTAAGCTCGAAAGCCCACTGCTTAATGGTTGAATATGATGGATATAATAAAAGTATTTGATGACAGCACGATTTTCCAGCTTTTCCATTTTTACGAAAAACAAAGAGGTGTCTTGTTCAGCTTGCATATATACACATTTTAAATACGTTTTCTACTGAGAAATATTGTATTGGTGTGTACGGGTGGTTGATTATGATATTCCGTAGCCTCAAGACGATTTCTATAGGTAATTGTGTGTGGGATGATAGAAAACATATGAGGAAATCAACTTCTATGGGAAGATCCGTGTTGGGACGGTAAAATACGATATCTAGGTTTTTCCGGACGACTTCTACGGGGAGTATTGTGTTTAGTCGTTAGGAAGCGATGCTAACTTTGTCGGGACGACTTCTACTGGGACTATTGTGTTTTGTTGGTATAAAACGATGTTTAGGTACGTCGGGGCAACTTCTACGGGAAATTTCATGTTCGGACGGTAGAAATCTGGCTATGACGGGACGATTTCTACGGGGAATTTCGTGTTCGGACGGTAGAAAACGATGTCCAGTTATGACGGGAGGACTTCCACGGGGAATTTTGTGTTCGGCCCGTAGAAGACGATGTCCAGGTATGACGGGACGACTTCCACAGGGAGTTGTGTGTTCGGACGGTAGAATACGATGACCAGGTGATTTTGAACGACTTCTATGGAGAGTTTCGTGTTCGGATAGTGGAATAAGATGTCCAAGCGCCTAGGGTCTACTTCTATGGGGAATTTCGTGTTCGGACGGTAGAAAACGATGTCCAGGTATGACGGGACGACTTCTATGGGGAGATTCATATTGGGACGTTCGAATACGATGTCGGGATATTTTGAAACGACTTCTACGGGAACTGTTTAAGAGACTTCTATAAAGAGATTCATTTTCTATTGTTCGAACACGCACACTCCCAGTAAAAGTCGTCCCGGGATACCTGGACGTCGTATTCTACCTTCCCAGCACAAAACTTTCTATAGCGGTCATCCCGAAGCATGTTTTATATTACAAACATGATGTTCTCTATAAACGTCATGGAATATTTCTTATAGAAGCCGTATATAATATGCATATATGTGTATTAAATACGGTTGTACATTCTGTATATACATACTGTCATACTATATATACAGAAGCGACAATAGATAAATTACGGTCAATTATTTATAGTAATATAGATTTTAATATATAGAATACTTTTCACTTAGATATTATTGAATTGCTTATGAAATGGGTTAAATTATTATCTCGGGCGAAGCCGAGATGGGGGATGCTAGTATATATATATATATATATATATATATATATATATATGAAGCAGATTTAATCTTTTGTATTTATGTTCTTAATGAATTTTCATTATCTTTAAATTTAAATATACTCCGGATGCCTATTATATAATAAATATATATATATATATATATATATATATATATATATATATATATATATATATATATAATTGTATTGTATTGGAGATTGTTTGTACTTAATTCATTATATAATAATTAATTGAAAAAGAAATGCAATCTACAAAAAACGTTTAACAGAAGTAAAATAGTTAGGCGAGTTTGATGTGCTCTTAGCATGATAAGAAATGTAAATACTTCTTATATCATATCATATCATATCATATCATATTATATCATATCATATCATATACTAATTTATAAAGACAAAGCGTGTTTTTGTTTGTACACAATAACATAGGCCATGTTTTTTTATTGAAAATCATTTTACTTTCATCAATAAATTAAGTTAATGGTTTTAGCAATTAGTTCGACGAGCAGCTACTAGGTAGCGTCTTGAATCACGAAAATCAACTCAAAGTAGTCCCCTTAAAGTATTAATACCAGGCCAGCTCAAACGGGGAAATTTGGGATTCGTATCCTCAAAAAGGTGTGACGTTGGTCGGTATTACCTTTTTTGTTTTTCAGGTTAATCTGACACTACACTCACACCTTATGAATATTTTTTGATTTTTGTAAATTTTATTTTCTCTTACATGAGAAAATCTCTCTCTCTCTCTCTCTCTCTCTCTCTCTCTCTCTGTCTCTCAGTGTCTTTCTTTCTCCTTCTCTTATAAATTGGTTCTGTATGTCAAATCATACTGAATATAGTTTGTGATGACAAATTATATTTTTGTTTTTATACATTATGTTAACTTCAGAATTCTGACAGAGACTACGTTTATTTTTAGTTTGAACAATAGAACGGATGGCAGAACAGGGTTTTTTATCAACCTCGAAACTATATATATATATATATATATATCGTCACTTCTGCATAGAAAGGCAATGTCCATCGTCTGCTTAGAAAATATGCTATTCACCATACCATTTTGCTTGAATTCCAGTTGGCATCAATACGAAAATATTCATGGTATTAGATTGAAAAAATCAAAATATAAGCAGTATGTAATATATATCGTATGTATTTTAATGATACATATTATATATACACATTTTAAATATAGTTTCTACTGAGAAATATTGTATTGGCGTTTACGGGCGGTTGATTAGGATATCGCGTTACCTCAAGACGATTTATATGGGCAGTTGTGTGTTCGAATGCGATGTCCAGGTGTCTCTGAGCGTTTGGCATGGGGAATATTGTATTTAATTGATACAAAACGATGTCCAAGTATGAGGAAATCAACTTCTATGGAAAGATTAGTGTTGAAACGGTAAAATACGATATCTAGGTCTTTCCGGACGACTTCTACGCGGATTATTATGTTTAGTCGTTAAGAAGCGATGCTAACTTTGTCGGGACGACTTCTACTGGGACTATCGTATTTATTTGGTAGGAAACGATGTTTCGTTATGTCGGGACAACTTTTACGGGGATTTTCGTGTTCGGAAGATAGAATGCGATTTCCAGATGATTTCGAATGACTTCTACGGGGAGTGCCCTGTATAGTTGGCGGGAAACAATGTCCATGTATGTCCGTACGACTTCTATGAAGAGATCAGTATTCTATCATTCGAACACGCACACTATCAGTAAGAGTCGTCCCGGGATAACTGAACATTGTATTCTACCTCCCCAACACAAAACTCTCTATAGCATTCTTCTCGAGACATTTCCTATAGTCTGAACATGATACTCTCTGTAAACGTTGTCTCGAGACACTTGCACATCTTTTTCTACCGGTCGATCTCGAAAGTACAATTTGCACCATCGAAGCCGTATTGTTGAAATGGACGCTACAATGAAGCGGCTTTTTATATAGAAGCGACGATAGCTAAATTACGGTCAATTATTTATAGACATATAGATTTTCCTATATAAAGTACTTTTTACTGTGATATTATTGAGTTATTTATGAAATCTGTTAAATTAATATCTCGGACGAAGCCGAGACGGGGGATGTTAGTATTTTAGAACATCATATAAAATATTTTCCGAAAGTTTAAAATATATTAACACAAAACATATTCTATAATTAAATTAAAAATTAGTTCGCTGATATTGTCAGATGGCTTACTGATTGTGTTAAAAGGAAAAAATAATATATATTTTTAGCATTTTAACAAATTTATAACTTATAAATCTTACATGTACTTTATAAAAACTTTATCTAAAATATTTTTCTTAATTCTGTAATATATTAAGACAAAAAAACATACATAATAATATACGTAATTATATTGTAAATCTTTTCATAATAAAACAAAAGAATGTTGATATACCAGAGTAATATTCATACAAAATATTTGTCTAACATCTTCGGCAATATATTAACAAAAAATAAATTATATAACGCAATAGCGTCTTCAAAGAATGTTTCAAGAAAAGAAATGGCTAAATTGAAGAATATAAATAGGTATAATAAATATCAGAATAATAATTAGAGTATGTATGAACTAGATTTAATAGATATAACTATAGTATAACTATAGATTGTAATATGACTTTAGGTTTTTATTACATAAAATAATCAGGGTGAATGGGATATAACGTGTATACAAGGTATACAAATATGAAAACTGAAAAAATAAAATTAAAATAATATATTAAAATAACTTATATAATTAAAGGCATACAAAATCTCTATGCTTACATGGAGGAAAAAGCCACAACGAACGCAAACATTTCTAAATTACATTGTATCTAATTAATTATGATTACAGTCGAATAACCGCACGATTAACATAAATTTCCACGTATCGAATGGCCATTTATGTTGAAAACGAGAGCTCTCTTACCTTTTTTGATCTCGTAGACCTACGCACATACACGCATAATTAATGGAGAAGGAAGATGTAGTCGAGATCAAGGCGCATGCAGTTCTGATACCTCGGAGACGGGAACAGACCTCACTGCAACGTCGCCAGGGTGCTAAATATAGACAGTGGATTGCACCAACACCTGAGATGACGTTTGTCCTCTGCTAGTGGACCGGATTATTTGTCACTAGCCCTTTCCTCGTAGAATCCGTTTATCGAGAAGGAAATATCGAACGTCATTTTAATTTAATACCCATACAAACACATAAGTTAAGCTATATCGCAGTAGCGATTGCTGTTTCACGCGCGAAGATAAGGCTCTTAACACATAACTCTTACACAATTGGCAGACATGAATTTTGATCTGAACAGGGTGATAAATGCAACGAAACTGCCTTGCCTGCAAAAGTTCGTTGGGAAAAACGTGGGAAATACGGATCGCATTTCCCCACTCCTCTCTCTTTAGGATTGAGCTCGGCCGCTTCGAACCCAGATGGTAATGGGGTCCGACCCGCGCCGAAGCGGTTACCTACGCCTAATAAGGAGGCATTCGAGGATTCCCCGGACACGTGGAAGAGGCCCAAATGCATTACTGATGCGGACGTAAATACAATCGGATTTTTGGCTTCTTAGGGCTACCAAAAATTTGTAAATTAAAAAAAAAACTCGACAGCGTTACCTGAGGAAACATGAAGAATGCACTTTGGTTTTTGCGATTCCGATGATTCTGTGGTGCGTAATCGTGTACACCGCAAAACAATTTTTTCTCGAGGAGCCTCCGGACATTAACTGTCATTCGCTTAATTTTCAATATTTTTCAATGAAAATTTAGGAAACAATTGTTCAAATGATACATTATTATATGTAAATTGACTGGGTAAGCCGGCCGTATCTATGTTGCGAGAAAAGAATTCTTAAAAACGTGCCTGTTTTATACTGAATTAACCTTACCCCCCCCCTTAAGCTGCATTTTCGTTAGAACTATTTATTTCTTATTATTTTTTAGAGTTTCAGATATATCTGTGTAAACTAATTTCTTTTCTGTTAATCTATTGCGGATGATGTTAGAAAAATATTTTATATGAATATTATTCTGGTATATGAACATCTTTTGTTTTACTATAAAAATATTTAGAATATAATTATATATATTATTGTGAATGTATTTTTGTCTTACTATATTACTGAATTTAGAAAAATATTTTATATAAAGTTTTTATAAAATACATGTAAGATTTATAAGTTATAACTTTGTTAATATACTAAGAACATATATTATTATGTTTCCCTTTATCACAATCAGTAGGTCATCGGATGATATCAGTGAACTAATTTTTAATTTAATTATAGAATATTTTTTGTGTTAATATATTTTGAACTTTCGGAAAGTATTTTATATAAGTTTTTTATAAAACACATGAGAAGATGTATTTAAAATGCTTACTATGTTAAGAACACATCAACTTCGGCTAACTATTTTACTTTTGTTAAAAGTTCTTTTTTTGAACATAATTATTTTTTTTTAGAATGAATTGAATAGATCACATAGACAAAACATAATATTGGAAGACATGCAAATTATTTCTATTTTAAAAGGACTAAGGAAAAATACGAGCAAAGCTTTAGCACATAGTCGTAATAATAATAATTCCAGTACACATATTTTAAAAGATTATGTAAAAAATATAGTACTTCATCCCTGTGTTTTGAAACACCATATCGAGAAAAAAATAAAATCGTGTGATCTTTCTTCTTACTCATTCTTTTTCGATCTCTTTCTCTTTCGATCTTCCTCTCTCTCTCTCTCTCTCTCTCTCTCTCTCTCTCTCTCTCTCTCGATCTCTCTCTGTCATCTTACTCCTTGCTAGTATAGCTTCAAGTAAGGCAACTATGATTTAAATGTATCGGGCTTTTTGAACGCGAGATGAATTGTCCGAAAAAGCGAGTGTCACTCTCACCTGCAAATCGTTTTATCTCAATGTTATTGCTCGAAGAACAGAACCGAAAAGAATAGGGCAAATAGCTCATCCGTAAAATGGACGTCGAGCACTTGAATGGGTCCCTGTACTCGTGCGCAAGCTCAAATAAAAAGAAGCGACTCATTTGTCTACCGACGATTTCTTCGACGACTTTCGTTCCCCTCTCAAGCTTTCATTCTCTCTCACTGCCTTTATCTTCTGCTCTTTCGTGCTCGAAAGAGAACAAGAACAAATAAGAAAAACAGGCGGGAAATAGAGAGGTCTTCGTTCGATGCATGTTCCAAATGGTAATCATCTTAAACGCCACATTTTTCTATCTGTGCTATCCGACATTCTTTTTTTCATTAAAGAATAAATATAGATAATGATAGCAAGAGAGGGAGAGAGAGAGAGAAAAGGAGAAAGAGAGATATAGTCGACAGCACCGCTTTTGCATAGTCCCGACTTTATAGACGTTACTAATTGTATGTAGAATAGATGTAGAATGTAGAATGATTTTGTTGCTTCCTTTCACCTTTTATTTGCGCTCGCTTTGGCGTAGTCGTTCATGTTTTCTGCCCTCTTCACTCTTCAGTGGTCTCATAGCGGTAATTATAACACGAAAAATAGTCATTGGAATTAATTAATTTTCAATTTATTTGAATTAATTTTAATAATCCATTTTCAGCAGAGTGTTTACATAAATGTAATAATACTTATAATAGATAATTCAAAATTTATTTTTAAAATCTACACAACTTTACTTTCGATTTAAAACTATTAAACTAGGCACTAAAAAGCACCTTATCATGGCGACAGAATTTTTGCGCATCGGATTATGTTCTAATACATTACAATTTTGTTCGGGATGTGGTATATTTATTTATTCATCTTTGCCATCGCCGTTTGGAACATCAGGCACACTTATTTTTGTATGGTGTTTATCATCATTATTCAGTAATTTTTTATTAAAAAATAAGATAATTTAATGCTACTTCTTTGAATATTTAGAAATCTGAGTTTCGTACAAGTATAGATTATACATTGCTTAAAATTACTTAAAAAATAATAATAACTAATCTTGATTCCTATAATCTAAAAGAATGCAATAAATTAAAATACTAACTGTTCAACTGGTAAACTAAAATAGGTTTAGATAAGTTTAAATTTTATTTGATATAATGATAATCATTTGAACTATAAAGTTTTGATTTCATGAAAAGAAATTTAACAAACGGGTATGAAACTAAATAAATTAAAATTCATAAATCAAACTCTACCGAACGCCTTAATGATACTTATGTTTAATTCTCGGAAAACATGAAAATAACTCCATACTCATTTATGTCTTTTTGATAAATATATATTTTTTATATTATTTAACGTCGCTCTATCGATGATTGCTAACAGTTGCGTTAATAAGCAAAGTTGATGCAATGCGTTTGTAAACTAAGAACATGTAAATTTCTACATTGGTGTTTGTGTCAATCGATCGAAACTGGAAATTGAGACAGATCACCAAATTACTAATCCTTCGCTTTAGCGATCAAGTGTTTATAATTCACTTTCAATGTATCTGATTTTCATATATAACTGCATTCATATTAAACCGTTGACACAATACTCGAGCTGCAGTTTTAATGCATACTATTTTGAACAGTATTAAAACGTGTCGAAACTAATAGAATTCAATATAAATATCGCATATATATATATATATATATATATATATATATATATATATATGTTAGCGAATATCCTAGAATGAGATGTAGTAGTAACGGTACTACAACCCGACAAAGTGCGCATGTGTAGAACTAGGAGAATCCCCGCAATTAAGCAATTCGAGACAGGTCCGTAGTGTCGATGAGCAGAGCTCATCAGACGATCAAGAAGAGATTAATTGTAGTAACGATCGAGTGAAGATCGAGGCGCGTATGCGTGGATATTGAAAGCATTATATTTACGTGAGCGTGCGAATCTTTAAGAGTTTTGCTTCTGAACAGTGTAACCCTTATTATGGGAATATATATTAGCTTTTCACCGTTCTTATTTTATTAAAGTGCTCGTGTATTTATTTGTCTTGAATTTACCCTGACAAACCCCATCGCATCCTCACAAATCAGAAGTGGGATATCGAAAGAAATAGAAAATCAATGCAATGCAGGATCAACAAGCAAGAAAAATACTGGTATTGAAATAGCAATTGCCATGTATGCAAGGAGAGCTGCAAAAAGCGCAGCAAGAAGCTGCCGCCCAACAGAGATAACGTCATCTAATAGAGGAAAAAATAGCGACAGTGAGCCCAAGAGTGAACACATCAAGAAACCAAATGGAACAACTTGTGCACGTTATGACCAAGTTTATTGAATACTAAACAACTGAATGGCCGACAGTTTATAGTGTTGTACCAGATATAACGAATGCGTTGGAAAAACCCCGAGCTATACTAATACTATAGAAACCCTGTGTTTCACGAAGAAATAATAGAAGGACAATATTGGAATCTACATATATATTATATATACATATAATATAAATATTGGATATGTTGTTTGAAATTAATCTTCGTAATCAAACTAGCCAATTGTTTTTTGTATTCAATATATTCTATTTTAATGTGCTTATAATTAATTATATCACTTGTTGATAACCCTATATCAATATGTTTTAATCTTTTATGAATCTCAGGATTTCCTGATAGTTTTATGGTAGTTCGATTGTCTATAAAAATCTTAATTCGATTGGATATTTTCGATCGGATATTGAAATTATTTCTTTCAGAAATTTGAATAGGCACACAGCTTGTTTGACCCCATGCCATATTCTGATTGGGTTATTTAAAGAGTAATAACGCTTTCTCGTTGATTCGAACACGAAATCGGTGCTCCATTAAACGTAAAATCAAAACCATTAGAGACTTACGGGTTTCAGCACATCCCGCATAATCCGCGTCCATGTATCTTGCTATGTTGAGATTTCTCTCGATATTTCCAAATACAATTCCGTGATCTCGTATTCCATTCATTCAATATGATTTTCCCGCACTCGGGGCGCAAAATACGATTTTTTGCAACTGTCTAGAGGGAGCAAAATACTACTTTTACTCCCTAGGGAGAAAAAGTGTTTATGACCGATTCCGATCAATCAGAAAGCAGAATTTTACTTTTCTCCCCTTAGGAGGAAAAGCGAATGAACGAAACCGGTAGGATTCTCAGTTTTCAGTGCCTGCGTAACATCTGGCATTTACGATGTTTAGATTTACGAGTATATGCGCCAGTTGATCGCGGGTTCGACCTTTTTTTGCACTTTGAGTTAGGTATTCCAGGTTTTAAAATAAAATAATATATATATATATATATTCTATGTGAAATTTATTATAAAAATTCTTACAATGTTTTTTAAGTATTAAAAATTATCTATATCTTTTTTTTAATTAGTTTTAATTTTAAATTCTATTTATTATGCTATTAAATTTTTTTAAATTTTAATTTGAGAGTAGATTATTAACAAACTATCTTCCATTGATTAATCTTATTTATTTTTAGTAAAGGGGGGCTACATCTCTTCTTAACATATTTTATCAATTTCCAATTAAGAGGAAATCATTTAATTTAATGCCATTAAACGCAAGTAAATTACAGGAATAACCTTCAGAGAAAACCGATAATATTATATTTTTTCAAATCCAACGAATTACATTTTATGTTAGGGCAACTTATTTCGGAGCGACTATCATCTGGACCTTTAGATATGATACTTGCTCGCTCTATCTAAGCATGACTAACACATGGTTGCGGGGATTTGACATTGTTTGATTCTGTAAGTTTGCCATTCAATTTTTTGGGCATTTCTTTGAGAAAGAAAAAGCGCCCTCGTATGGGAAAATAGTATGTGACACACGGAAGCAAAGGCGTTTTCGGACTCGAGTAATTTGACGTCCTCGCTTCGCTCGGGCGGCAAACATACCCTCGTCGGAAAACGCCTATTTTGCTCCCTTGTGTTACAATGTACTATTTACAGACTATCAATGAGTATGGTCAGAACAACTTAAAAATTGGCTTACATAATTTACCACATACTCTATCGAACGATATATGTGCGCTGTAAATAAAAGAGAATCGATCGTTTCTCTGTAAGAAAAATTATTTTGACATTTATTTACTTTTATCTTTAAGAGACATGCCAGGTTCAGCGGAGCCACTTGAACTTTTCGCATCTTGCATATAGAATTTATTTAAAATCTTTTTAATATAACCTGGTTAACACATTTTTAATGATCGGTTGTCTCGGTTACGCTGAATTTCAAAACCAACAAATTCATTCACGATATCAAAGGTCATTCTAAAATACGATTTTAAATAACTATGCACACTTTGAATTGCACTTTCACTCTTGCATACTATAACGCCTCATCAACATATAACGCAAGATACACTGTACACTTGTTGATTTTCCCCACGATAACGCACATAGCGCTGTTCATATTTCTTAGATTAAAGCGCTTTAAAAATCTTTCTAACATTTCATTCCATGATCTGGGAGACTGCTTTAAAACGTATAACAATAGTGGGATTTCTTCATTATCCCAGATTAACGAAATGAAAAAGATCAAAATACCTGTAGTGGAATTGCCTGAATTTGATGGAGATTTGGATGCTTGTGTCTTATTCAAGAATATATTTGAAAGTATCGTAGATCCACGTGAGGATATTTTTGATCTTCAGAAGTTCTTGTATTTAAAAAATTCTCTAAAAGGAGATGCCATGGCAAAGCTTTCCATTTATGGTGTTAGTGCGGAGAATTATAGAAATGCATGGGAATTACTGAAAAACTCTTACGAAAGGAAATGAATTCTAATGTCGAAGCATTTGAACGCGATCATCGATACACCCGTTTGTTCGAAGCCGACTTAAAAAAAATTAATGAAGCTCGTGAATAACTGAAAACAAAGGGTTAATTCTCCGCAAGCTTTAGGAATAAATCCGAAACCGTCTTTCTTAGTATGCCATTTAGAACGTGTTCTACCTACGGAGGTTAGAATTAAATGGGAAGAAACTTTGTCTTTAGATGAAAAGCCGACATTGCACGATTTGTATAAATTTATAACTGAAACAGCTTACCGATCGCTGAAATTGAAGCGGGAGCCCGCTCGAGTAAAAAATGATATAAAAAAAGTCAAGCGTGCGTTTTCTCATGGAGATACAATCGCATCGAAGATTCGTAAAGGAGATGCAGGCGCGCGAGTATTTCTTACAAATACAACGTCCGAATGTATGCTGTGCAAAGGCATGAAACTTTCTCTGTTTAGATGCCACCGGTTTGTAATATTAGATCTAAACGAAAAATGGAAGTTTATAAATACTCTCGGTTTTTACTGGGTATGTCTCCGTTCTCACACAGGCGATTCCTCTTTTCGCTGTTGTAGATTTTGCAAAAGGCGTCATGGTGATCTTCTTCACGATCATAAGCGCAACTTAGCCACGAGAACGAATGATGTTACTTACCGAGTGGCAACTAGGAACGATCAGGACAATGTACGCAATGCGTGACTAGCACTTAATTCGATCGTATGTAACATTCACTGACAGCTATTAATGAGTACATTAGTTTGGATTCGGGACAGTTAAGGGAATTTTGCTCTTGGACGCGCATTGTTAGACACGTGCGCATCGGTTCACTTCGTGACAGAACGCTTTGCACGCATGAGGAAAATCCCGATCAAAGCTTGCGTTATGCCTATTGGCTCTATCGCGGGTATGCGTACCATATCTCAGGGTTCTATTGATTTAACTTGTTTTTCAACTCATAGCGATTTTTGTAAAACGATTTCATTTCTAATCGTTGAAAAGATCGCTGATAAAGTTCCTTCGGAAGTTTTTCCTTGAAACACATTGAATTTACCGCATAATATAAAACTGGCTGATAATCAATTTCATATCTCTAGACCCGTCGATTTGCTAATCGGAGCCGGCGCTACCTTGTCATTTCTTAGTTTTAGTGTGTTTGACAAAAGAAATTGTCTCAAGATGGATCTGATATGAATCATTAAAAAAACGCAGTTAGGATGGGTAATTGCAGGTGATTCATTAAATATTGCACATTGTAAACTAGCTGATTGATCAATGCAAATTTCAAAATTTTGGGAGATCGATGATATCAGTTCAAAGGATGCAAAGCTGTCCGAAAATTTTGATTGCGAGATTCATTATAGGAAATTTACCACGCGAAATACGTCGGGTATGTATGTTATTCGACTTCCCTTCAAAACTACCAATGTGCACTTCGGAAATTCACGATTTGTTGCGCTTAGACGGTTTTATAGTTTACAAAAGAAGCTTGACACCGATCCCTCTTTAAGAATTGAATACGAACGAGTCATGCACGAATATCTCACATTCAGACACATGTGTGGGAAGAAGAACCAAACGGTTCTTATCTTCCCCACCAAGCCATCATCAAATATTCTAGCGCGACGACTATGGTTCGCGTCGTATTCGACGCATCCGCTCAAGCAAACACAGGAATGAGTTTAAATAATACTCTTATGGTCGGGCCCGTTATCCAACCAAACTTATATGCTCATTTATTAAGATTTAGGACGTTTAAATATATCGTCACTGCCAACCTTGAGAAAATGTATCGACAAAATCTAGTGTATCCAGATGATCGAAAGTATAAATATATATTTTGGTACGATAAGGATCGAATTTAGACATTTCAGTTGAACATTGTTACGTTGGGTGTTTCGGCAGCTTCATACTTATCGATTCGCATGATCGAGCTGCTAGCGAATGATAAGGTGAAAGTTTTCCCATCGCGGCGACAGTTGTAAAACAAGACCTATACGTGGACTATTTAATAACTGGGGCGAATTCTTTAGAGGAAATTTTAACTATTCACGATCAGTTCATCAACTTGCTGAAAAGAGGAGGATTTAATATTCGTCAATGGGTGTCCAATCATCCTCAAGCACTCGACGATTTAAATGAGGATTTGAAAGATTTGAATATCGTGATTGATGATAAATCTACTGTAAGTGCTCTAGAATATTCTAAAGTTTTGGAACGTTCAAGACGATAGATTCTTTTACAAAATAAATCCGATATCTACTATAGCAACAAAGTCCATTATTGATTCCGAAGTCGCTAAATGTTTCGACCCTTTAAGATTTTTGGAACCAATCGTGCCATATGCTAAAGCGGTGATGCAAGGGTGTTGGGAGGCAAAAGTTGATTAGGATCAATCTCTTCCCATTGAGCTGAATACTTCTTGGATAGCTTTAACCAGACAACTTTCTCTTGACTTTCTCTAACAACATCAGCATCTTCTCATCGAAAACCCGTTAAACATTCAATTGCATGGTTTCTGTGACACAAGAGAGGTAGGTTACGGAAGCTGCTCATATGTAAGATCTTGTAATGCACAAGGAAATGTTGTGGTCCGACTTTTTTATGCAAAGTCGCACGTAGCTTTTCTGAAGCAAGTATCCATTCCTCGACTTGAGCTTTACGGAGCTTAAGCACTCGCTCGATTGTTTAAAGAAGTCTCTACGAATCTCATTTTTCCCGTAGGTCAAGTTATATTTTGGTGCGACTCGTCGATAGTTTTCCATTGGCTCGCAAAATCTTCGAATCTGCTTAAGATTTTCGAAGCCAGTCAATTGGCGGAGATACAACAAAATTGTCCAGGTGTGATATGGAGACATGTTAGAACGCACCATAATCCGGCCGATGCACTGTTCAGAGGTCAGCTTCCCGGTGATTTTATCAAGAATATACTCTGAGTGACTGGGCCTCCATGGCTTCGACAGCCTGATTCAGACTAGCCTGTTAGAGAAGGATTGCCTGAGATCGATTTGCCCGGACTGAAAAAAACAATTTATCTTACAACTCAATTTGAGGAAATGGAAAACCTTTTTGATAGATTCTACGAAAAAACGTTTTTAAATGGGCTATTACGATTCAAGAATTTAATGGAACAGAAAAGCGTATACTTAAAATCATTCAGGGAAGTAAATTCTTGAATGAGATCAATTAGATGATGATAGTAATAGAAATGGTCGTGCTTTCGCCGGGCGTAATCCTTCTGTTGATAATGAAGGCTTGCTGCGTCTAGGAGGCCGGTTGAAAAAATCCAGAATAGAGTCTGATGATAAGCATCTCATTCGCAAGATCTTATCATTCGTGAGACGCGCGAGAGACTCTTCCACGCGGGAGTTCAATCCATTTTATACTCGATCAGACATCATTATCATATAATTATCATATAATATGATATAAATGTAACTCCCCCCCCACATTTTCTGGAGGTTTTTATGCCTATTCGCAGGCTTTTTCACCGAGCAATAAAGGATAAGTTCTCCTCTTAGCCCAAATAAACGCCTTTTTTATTTAACCTAATAACTCATTAAAAAGACAGCTGAAGATCGCGCAATAATCAGCGGGCGAATCCGTCAAGGACAGGTCGCCATTTTACAATACACAAAGTAAGTACATTGTAAATAACGCTATTTATGGACAATATAAAGTGTTAAAAAATTAATCATTTATTAAATAATAAAAATTTAATATGTTTTTACTGTTGGTATAATGGCTGAATGCTATGTAGAATAAAAAAATTATGCTTGATGATGCAGCAGATGACGTGAAAACAAAACTCGGTATTTCATGAAAGTTAGCATCACAACTTACATTCTTCAGTTTTAAATGATGTAATTAATTTTTTTAAGTTCCGTTATATTTTTACATTTTGTTTAAAGTTAAAAAATTTTATCAAAGAGTTCATATTATTATTATTGATGTACAAATATCATTTAGATAAGATTTACATTCTGCATAAATTAAGAATAAACAATTCACTTTTTGTGATCATTATTTATAAATTATTGTAACTTGAAGCTAACATTTTTTAATGTTTATTGCCATTTGCAACATTGTTATGGAAATTAATTTATTTATAGTTTGTTATTTTCAAATAGAAATAAAAAACTATTTATAAAGCATAGAACTTTTATTTAATTAAAATTACTATTCAATAGACATGATTTTAAATTAAATTGTAAATCAGTTCACTGATATATTCAGATGTTCTACTGGCTATGATAAAGGGAAACATAATAATTTATGATTTTTTTATGTTAAAATATCGCTCTATTTATGCTACCAAATACTGATCCTAATCAGTGACGGAACTCTACGATGTGTTTCTAAACAAAGCACATATAAATTATTACAGTTGTGCTTGTGTCAATCGGCCGAGACTGGGATTTGAACTCGGGTCACCGAATTACTAGTCCTTCACTCTGGCTATCGAAAATAATATATGTTCCTAGCATATTAGAAAATTTACTACTAAAAGATCTTATATGTATTTTTTAAAAACTTAATATAAAGTACTACAAGACAGAATTTTATGTTAAAACCTTATACTATACCTTGTTACACTATTTTTCGCACATTGCTTATTTTATACCATATTTACACCTTAAATTTAAACGCACATAATTTTCTAATGTCGCGCACTATATTTATATAAACTTTTACTGCGGCTGGGGGGAGTTTGTTCGAGTTCGCTACCTTTTTCTATTGCACGAGAAATATGATTTGATTCCGAAAATGTATCATCTACGTAAGTGTTGCGTGTTAAACATGGAGCTCCGAGTGGGGAGCGTGATTTTTCATCATCAGCCAGCTGTAGCAGAGTACGTATAACTGAGAAAGGTGCACACGTAGTTCCGTAGGTCACTGTAGTCAAACGATAATCAACCGGCAGTTCATTCGCATTTGGAGCCAAACAACTCTTTGCAAATTTTTGTTAATAGGCGCGACACGAATTGGTCTAAATATTTTAACTATGTCGGCTGCTCGGGAGCACTAAAGCTCCATTATTATCCGCCAAATTAATTTTAGATAATAGGTTTATAAATAAATACTTTGGTTAAAATAAAATGACAAACTTTAATTAATATAAAATAATCGTAGATAGAATTTCAAACAATTAATAAATATAGCATTGTTCTATGTAGTCTTCTTGTTGTCTTCGCGGTAGTCGAAATGAACCTCGTCGTCCCTTCTCTCTCCGTCCTGGATGACTATGCGAAATTCAGATAACTGGTAGAAAAGGGAAAAGGAGGGGGGCGTACCCTACTTGCAGTATATCTCATAGACAACCGTAGGTCAATTGTATTTCAGTCGCCCGGTAAGCCTGGGGAATCCCCTCCATCTGTTTAGTCATGTGTTGGTCTATCCCCTTGTAGGATGATTGTAAAGGCATTTAGTAAAATACCTTATTGCTGCCATTATCTTTTATGCTGTTTTAGAATTTTATGGTGAAATTTTATACATTTATTTGCCCTTAAATTTCATATTTCCGTTTCCCAAATAATATTTTATTTGCGTCGCAACATCGGCCGTGAAAACAAACCGATATCTCCTCAAATTTAATATGATCAAAGAAAGATCATTTTGTAATGCTGGGCCCAATAATAAAAAATTTGATGAAGATGATTGTATTATAGGCGGATGCGATATATACGAAGCAGAACTATTGTCAATCTCGATAGCAGGCACACGTATCATATGTCTTAAATTAGCGTAAGCCTCCATAAACTCCTTATAAGCTATAGAAAGTTGAGTGTCGCACTCAAAATGACGATGCAGACTGACTAGTGAAGCTACTGCCATTCTTCGCGTTTTATCGACTACATGAGGAATTTTTTTCTTTAATGACAAATTCACAATGAAATGACCTTCGAAATAACACGTGGTCGTTCCTTTAAAGAGTTTTTCGCAGATTTCGGCCTCTGGATTTATAGAAACTTTAAGCGGAAGGAGCTCTTCAAGCAATCAAAATTTTTGCACATAATCCTACATTTTATCATCGGTAAAACAATGAAACGATTGTAAGGAACTTAGAAGAGAAGGCGCCGCCCACCGTGAAGTCTGAGTTGCACCAGATAAGATCCAGCCAAATACCGTATCCTGAGCTAATAACTGCGAAGGGGAGAGTGTTTTAAAACCGGGCTGTAAGAGTTTTCCATATATATTGGCTCCATTAATTAAATCGACGGCATTTAATATATTAAAAAATGGATCTGCCCAAGTAATATCTGTAAACTGCAAGAGGCTTATATTTGGTGATTCACTAGCTGCCAATTATGACGGCAAACGCGGGAGTAAATGAACGTCTGTTTCAAGACAAAAATTAGGGTCAAGTAAAGAGCATAATCGGAACTGAGTTGATGCACGAGCCGTTCCAGTGGTCTTTTCCCCAGACCAAACATTAAGACTTAAACTAATTTTCTTGGTAGTTGAAGTAATTGCGCAACGGACTCAGATATAAAAATTGCCTCCGAGCCTTGATCTAGGAGCGCACGGACGATTGTAGAACTTCCGTCAGGATCAAATATTTTTACTCGTGCAGTCACAAGAATTACACGTAAATTACTGCACGATACACGTGCTGTCAATACCTTTACTGCATGTTCAGTGGTACTAGGAGTTTCTGTGTTAATCTCACTCGACTTTATTGCTTTATTAGTATGTATTTATTAGTGTAGCATCGTATGATGTTTACCTTTACAGCTCTTACAACTATGCTGCGATTTACATTCTTGCTGTATGTATCGCCCTAAACAATTGTAGCATAAATGTAATCGTCTAATTTCATCGCGTGTTTCCGAGATCGATTTTTTACGGAAAATGAAGTATTTTGCGATCGAATGATTCTCTCCAGATAATGCACATTTCAGCAAAGACGAATGTCCTAATGGGGTAGTGCTCGCATGATGAATATTGTGTTACTCTATTGTTTTTTTATTCGAACCAGAACTACTTTTACTCGATCAAGCTTTTGCAATATCTACGACACTATAAGCCTGAGCGCGAGTTTCGAGACATTTTGTAAAATCAGCAAAAGTTGGTAATTATGAAAGTACTTTCGAGTCCATGCCCGATTCTTGTCATCTCTTATAATCTTTAGCACTCAACATGGCTTCTCAAGCGATTCGTGGCTTTCCGACTAGGCGACTGATCAGAATTTCTATAAATCATGTATCCCACGTATCCACCGGAAACTTCATATTTCGGAGGGAACGATAAATATATACACTCACAGTAAATCGCCGTTTATAATAACGTGCTTCTAATGCTTTCCACATCGAAGCATTATTCACGCTAGTGATTGGAATATTCTTCACTAGATCTGATGCAGGCCCTTTTAAATAAGATTTTAATTACTGTTACTTAGTCGTGTCCGAAACACGTGGTGCATCATGCACAAGCGCCTTCAATAAATCCGCAAAACGATTCCACTCCTCATACTCTCCGGAGAAGATCGGTAAATCAAATTTAGAAAGATTCGCTGGTGTAGATCCAGATTTGCCGTTATTTTAGACCGGTGTGTTAAGAGAAATAGTGTTATTTACGATTGTGCTCTCATCCAATTCTGCAAGATTCGATAACAGAAAATCGAGAATTTTTTTTCCCATGTTGATCTTATGTTTATAAATGCATTGTTAATCACATAGGTAATTTGCTGGGCATCATCACGCGCTGTAATTTCTAAATGCGTGCTGCGAACCTCGAATCAAATTTGATTAACCTCATCTATACGAGATTCAACAATATCTTTGTTTAGTGCATTACGATTTCTAGCAGAAGTATTTATAAGTTTGATTTCTACGAGTCGAGCAGCTTGCATTGCGGTCAGACGTTTAAGTAAAATCTGCGCCATAGCGTTTCAAAAAATAAAATATAAAAATTAAATATTTGTTTATGATGTTTGATTCTGTTGCGTCCAGCAACGACGTCGGATATAGATATATATATATATATATATATATATATATATATATATACGAATACACACATATATATAGATATACGCATTTACGTATCTACGTATATACGGGTTTGTGTGTAAATATTTACACAAATGGTCATCCCCTGTAGTTTCTCGCGCCGGGAATGTGCGCGGAGTTTGAGCGAGGAGGAGAGTGAAATAAAAATTGAAAGAAAGAAGAAAAGGGACGAGCGTCTGGCAACGTCGCGATTGCTCTGCCTACGGAATATATATATATATATATATATATATATATATATATCTGCGTCTAAGATACGGAAAAAGAATATTTTAAAATTTTTCTGTGCCTGAAATCGGAAAAGTGCACACAGCGTCGAGTGACGAACTGCGCACGCCCTCCCCCCCGCAATAAAAGCCAGATGCGGCCCAAACGAGGCTGCCTGGCTGCGGGCCCGCCGTAATGCGGCGTGGGCTGAAATGCTTTCTCTCCTCCCCCCCTCGCCGATCGTACTTCCCCCCGCGGAAACTCGGGACGAGTGGAAGGCGCGCTAATGCGACTTTTATGACCCCCTCCCCCTTTGTATACACTAAGGAATTTTGGGGCGAAACACCAGCGAGAACGACACTACGAAGAAAACTACGAATTTTAAAAGCATTTTATATAATGAATTAATATTTGAAAATATAATACCTGCTTCGAAGTCTTTTTCTAATTTTAAATAATTATAATTATTATCGCGAGAATTTACTTTTTGCGAACCGTAATTATTATTATAACATTAATTATTATTATAGCTTTTAATTATTATTAACAAAGTTAGTTATTATCTTGAGCGTTATCTTATTTTTAATCATTATTATAGTAAGGTTGATTATTATTATCAGTGTTTATCTTATTAATTTAATTATTATTATTGTTACTACATTAATTACTATTAATCGTGCTTATCTTATTTGTAAATCATTCTTTTGATCATTATTATTAAGATTTTTACCATTACTATCAGTAGTTATTATTACGATTGTTATTTTTAGTATTAATATTCAGGCTTTTAACGCGTATTCACCATTATAAAATGTAATAGTTCATAAGAGTTAGCATTATATGTAATCAATAATTATTATTTTAATAATCATAATTTTTTTCAATTATTAAATAAGTTAGTTATAATTCACGACGACGCCTAGGTTCGCTCCACGTATTTATACGAAAAGTCTTTGTCGAGCAAAAGAGAAAGTAACAATCATAATAATATTTGTACGAGATGAAGGGAAGTATAATATTCCTATAATAAAAAAACGTCCCTTCATCTCTCCCACCACCATGTATTTTCTCAGCGGAGAAAATTTCGGCGGCGTCGCGCCCCGACTATAAATACGGGCCCGCTGGACCGCGAAAAGCAGACTGCCGGTCGCGTTTGCGTAGAGTAGAACTTATTTCTTGCATATTCGTAGTACTGTGTAAAATTTTAAATAAAAGTAAGCAATCTATATATATATTTTTCAAATTCTTTTACCTTTCATTCCGCGATACGCGCGCTTATTTTTAGGGCGGGAGACACGAGTCCGGGAGACAGAAAGCTGTCGCTGGACCCGTAGACTCCGCTAAAGATAAGCGCGACGACCCGAGGTAATAGCGGGAGGCCGAACGCGTGCCGCTGCTACCCTTGGGGGATATTGGAGCCGTCGCCGCTCCAAGTCCGACACGTTGGGGTGAGAGCCGCCCGGGAGTGGCCTCAACCAGCGTCGAAACAGCACCGCGTCGCGCCGCGCCCTCGCGAAATAAGTGTATCCGCGATCTGCCCCGCGTGTCCCCGGCTTCAACACGCGAAAGCGTTGGCCGAAAAACAAGGGGGCATTTGCCGGTAAATAACGGCTTAGAATCGCCGTTAAGATTACCCGGGTGGCACCAACTTCGGTTGGACGTCACAAAAAAATTGGGGGCTCAGCCGTGATACGTTTATAGATCGTGGACACTTTTTTTTATTTTTTTTTCGCGTTTATCAATTAGAGTTAGGCCAGTTCGCGAAGCGAAGCGTAGGGCGTAGAGATAATTTTAAACATTTTTGTTTCTAATTTTTAGTGGCCGGGAAAGCCTGCAAACAGAAGAAAAATCGAGAGCACAAGAGGCGGCAACGGGAGACCCGTTTATTAATTCGGGGTCAAATTTTAGAAACAGAGCAGGAAAACCGAGAAAGAAAAGGACTAAACCGCGTTCCGGATCGGGAACTGGAGGACACTGTTTGGAGAATTTATCGGCCCATTCACGAGCGATATCTGCGAGAACTCGCGGCGCGGCGGCCGATAAAACGGGAAACCGTTTGTCTGCCACCCCCAGCGTTCGGGAATAAAAAAGGAGGTACTTACCGGCGTGATCAAGGCGCACCGAGCGCCCAGGGAAATCCGCCGCGGCGTGGCGTGTTCGGGACCTCCGGACCGCCGCAACCGGTCGTTAACCGGCCGCTGACGCTGATATACCCCCCGTTGACGCGCTTGCCTCCGCTGGCGGAGTTAATCCGCCCCACAACTGGTGTGACAACCGGCGCCATCGTCGAACCTCCGCGGCCGCGACAACGCGAGCCGTCGGCAGCCACCCGACGGACGACGAAAGGATCTACGGAGCTCACGTTCACGGAGCTCACCGCCAACCTACCATCAGCGCTGCCCGTCGCACCGCGGAGCACCGCCGCGCACCTGACTGCGCCGCCGCCCGGTGTTGCATCATCTCTCTCTCTCGACGCGCCGCCGCCAGCCGCCGCCGGCCGACTACCTCAGCGCAGCGCAGCGCACCTGACTGCGCCGCCGCCCGGTGTTGCACCATCTCTCTCTCTCGAGGCGCCGCCGCCAGCCGCCGCCGGCCGACTACCTCAGCGCAGCGCAGCGCACCTTACTGCGCCGCCGCCCGGTATTGCACCATCTCTCTCTCTCG
The DNA here is from genome assembly GCA_018907035.1 of Sycobia sp. Sy_11. NCBI lineage: Eukaryota > Metazoa > Arthropoda > Insecta > Hymenoptera > Epichrysomallidae > Sycobia > Sycobia sp. Sy_11. The sequence goes on from JACCIC010000250.1 coordinate 714,652, forward strand.
ACGCGCCGCCGCCAGCCGCCGCCGGCCGACTACCTCAGCGCAGCGCAGCGCACCTGACTGCGCCGCCGCCAGCCGCCGCCGGCCGACTACCTCAGCGCAGCGCAGCGCACCTTACTGCGCCGCCGCCCGGTGTTGCACCATCTCTCTCTCTCGACGCGCCGCCGCCAGCCGCCGCCGGCCGACTACCTCAGCGCAGCGCAGCGCACCTGACTGCGCCGCCGCCAGCCGCCGCCGGCCGACTACCTCAGCGCAGCGCAGCGCACCTTACTGCGCCGCCGCCCGGTGTTGCACCATCTCTCTCTCTCGACGCGCCGCCGCCAGCCGCCGCCGGCCGACTACCTCAGCGCAGCGCAGCGCACCTGACTGCGCCGCCGCCAGCCGCCGCCGGCCGACTACCTCAGCGCAGCGCAGCGCACCTTACTGCGCCGCCGCCCGGTATTGCACCATCTCTCTCTCTCGACGCGCCGCCGCCAGCCGCCGCCGGCCGACTACCTCAGCGCAGCGCAGCGCACCTGACTGCGCCGCCGCCAGCCGCCGCCGGCCGACTACCGCAGCGCAGCGCCTCTCTCTCTCTTGACGCGCCGCCGCCAGCCGTCGCCGGCCGACTACCGCAGCGCAGCGTCTCTCTCTCTCTTGACGCGCCGTCGCCAGCCGCCGCCGACCGACTACCGGAGCGCAGCGTCTCTCTCTCTCTTGAAGCGCCGCTGCCAGCCGCCGCCAGCCGACTACCTCAGCGCAGCGCAGCGCACCTGACTGCGCCGCCGCCCGGTGTTGCGCCCTCTCTCTCTCTTGACGCGCCGCCGCCAGCCGCAGCGCGACAAGCCGTACCGCTGCCAACGGCACCGACGGGCCCGGCCGAGGCAACTACACCCAAGTGGTTGTCACCGATCCGGGACCTGCGGCTAAAGCCGTCTGGCTGCCCGCTGACCCCTCGCGGACCGACGGAAGAAGAACTCCGCGCCGCAGAGGAGCGACGGAGCCGAGAAAAGAGGGAGCTTGCGACCGATCAGGGTATACCGGCCCCAAGCCCCGTCCAAGAATCGGGTGATCCACCCAGCCGTGCGAGACTTGCGGGGTGGAAGAGAAAGCTATTTTTTAATTCCGACAGCGAGAGCGAAAGCGACGATTAGTTCAATTAAATCGTGTATGCATATATAGGCACTATATATTTTTTTTTAATAAACAAATTTACCAGAAATACATTTTTATCTGTGCGTTGTATCATATTTCCCTTTCCCACTTCCACTTCCCACTTTCCTTTTAACTAGATATTAATTTTATTTTTGCTTTCGGTTTTTGTTTGTTTTTAACCAATTATCTTTAACTTTAATTCTTTATTCTTAATATTTATTAATTTTAATTTTTCTCTTTCTCTTTATTTTCCTTCCTTTTTTTTTAATATATTTGTTAAAACCTGACCTTTTTTTTTACTTTTAACTTATTTATTAACAGTATTTTTTTCTTTCTTTTTTTTCTTAATTCTAATATTACTTTGCCATTATTATTATTAATTTTAATAATTTTACCTTTTATTTTTCAAATTTACTTTTATTCTAACCTTTCATTCCTTTTTTTCAAATATTTTTCTTTCTCTTAACTTATTTTATAACGATATATTTTTTTTTTCTCTCTTTTTAAACTCTTTTAATTATAATTTTAATCTAGATTTTAAGTTTAATCCGTTTAATTTTTAATCTTTATTTAAATTACCATTTTTGATTCTTAATATTTTGTTTCCTTTTAATCCTTTTATTGTTTTAAACCTCGACTTTAACTACTTTTTTTTTCTATTTATTGATTTATTTATTTAGTTATTTTTCTCTTGAATCATTAATCTTTCTCTTTGATTTTTTTTTTCTTCTCTCAACTAATTTTTATTTTTTTTTTATATATAGTTTTGTTTATAATTCTTTTGTTTTATTTTTATACCCATTCTCTCTCCCTATATATATACACCGTCGCTCTCTCGTTATCTAAATGGTAGGGCTAAATAGAGACCCCCCCGCGCCGAGCGAGGAAAGGTTAGAAACTATAGAAGAGCGAGTTAGTTCCCACCACAGGGCGCTTTGTATGGTAGGAACGCTGTCGCGAAATAACCGCACATATATCGAAGAATTACAAGAGGCCTGTGTGGAGACACATAGGAATACCAATTTCTTGTTGCGAAAAATTACCAGCGTAGAAGAGCGAGTAGAGTGGCTGGAAAAAGAAAATGAGGAATTGAAAGCTTGGTTGGAAAAAACCTGGCAAATAACCGCACGCGCTTTCAGGGAACTGAACGATAAACGGTCCGTAAGCGTGTCGGATATAGAATTCCTAGAAGAAGCCGTTAGGCAGCTAAATTTGAACGACTAAGAAAGGAGGAAACATGACTAATTATTATATTAATAATAAAGTTATTTAAGCGGTACGGTCGTTAACTAGCCCTGCATTAATCTTATAACGTTGTAATGCTTTTTAATTAATAAGTTACTAACTTCAGTTATTATAATTATTATTATTATATAATTATTATTAATAAATTATTATTATATTATAATTAAAATTATTATTATTATATAATTACCGATTTTAACGCGAAAATTTGACACCAGCTATATAATAAAGACGCATGTCTGAACAGCGTGTCACTAGAAGTCGGGCAGATAAGAATAAATTCTGCCTAGACTATATCGACAACGGCGACCCTTTTTCACCAACTAAAGAGATCCCGAGGGATGTAGAAACAAAACCTCCACCGCGAGCGTTACAAGGAACGATCTATCTTTTGGAAGACTCTGTCCTAGAACTAACCGCGCAATCGGAAAAATCGGCTGACAATAAGCAAAAGGAGGAATCTAAAAACCCCAATATACATATCTCAGACAATAACCGAGTTCACGTAACAATGCCTACGCAATCAGTCCCACTGAAGGACGTGCTTAAGGTGGTGCCTGTATTTGACGGGCGTAACATCACCCTGAGCGAGTTCTTCGAAGGCTGCGATGAAGCATTAGAAATCATAGACGCGACCAATGAACCAAGTTTTGTGAGGTTGTTACGGGCACGCGTGACAGGGGAAGCAAGGCAAGCGATTCGCGGACAGACATTCAACACTGTCGCAGCTTTAAAGGATTATCTGGAGACCATATACGCGCCTCCTCGAACCGTTCAGCAATTAATCGGCGAATTGGGAACGGAGTTCCAACGAGATAACGAAAATGTAATATCTTTTGCAAACCGCGTTAAAGATTTAGGCCGTCGACTCTTAGAGGCAGAGAGAGCCCATGTAGGCTCTGTAACGGAAACGATGCGACGGGAAGCCGAAGCTACGTTGATCACTTGTTTTCGCAAAGGATTAAAGAAAGAAATAGATAGGAGTATCGGTGCAGCGGCCACCGATCTCAACGCTGTTATAAATAAAGCGATACAAGAAGAAAGAGATCTCGACGAGCGTACATTGCTAAGAGATCTGAGCCGTAAGCTTACAATTCGAGGTAAGGAAGATAAGAAAAAGGCATATGTCTGCCAATTAGATCAACCTCCTACTGAGCAACGAAAGGTAACATGCGAGCGTTGCGGGCGATTCGGACATCAAGCTCGCAATTGTCCAACACACGGAGCAAATAAGTCGCTCACGACTATATGCCAGCTGTGTGATGCAGCGGGACACGTAGCTATCGCCTGCCCCAACCGCGTCACGTGCCAAATATGCAATTTAAGAGGCCATACAGCCAAAAACTGTAGGCCTCCTGAGAGATGTTTTCGGTGTAACGAGCCCGGACATAGAGCGGGATCGTGCCCACTGAATGCCAGAACAGGAGCTCATCAGCAAAATAATACCCCTTACCGGGCGATTTGCAGGAAATGCAATCGACCTGGACACATAACCTCGTCCTGCCCCTCCTCGCAAAGCTGCGCCTACTGCAAAAATAGGGGGCACCATATAAACGAATGCAGGAAACGTATGTATAATGAGAAAATGCGAACGGGAAACTTGAACGGTGCCTCCATACCCAGAGCGCAGCCAATGGCACCGCTCGATACTATGCGCTCTACCAATGTTGCAAGGATGGAGGAGGAAGCATCCGAGTTGCAACCACTGTAAGGGCAGAAGTGCTACCCCATGTCATCTTAAAATTCGGAATTGAGAAGATCACATTTTTAATCGACTCAGGTTCACATGGGAACATTATTAAGCAAGGAAAACTGCCAGACGGTATAGCTATCGACACGACCGCGGTTACGAGATTAAAAGGAATAACGGATAACGTGATCAAATCTCTAGGTACCGCTGTAATTAAAGGTTTCAGTAAGTCGTTAAGCTTCCACGTCGTAGAGGAAAATTTTAAACTTCCGTATGATGGCATATTGGGGATGAACTTCCTCGTCCAACTTGAGGCAATAGCAGATTTCGAAAGAAATGTGTTAAAGATCAGAGATCACGAACTTACGTTAGGCTTTGAGAACGATCCGGGGCGGAACAACTCGAAAATACTCAATACTAATTTTTCCGGTAACCACAATAAGTTCTTATTTTTAGACTGGAACGGAGTATTAATTTTGATCGACACCGGATGCGAAGCGAGCATCATTAAGGCGAAAATACTACCGTCAATAAACAACATTGACACAACCCACGAGACCTATCTAAAGGGAATTGACGGGTTATTGATGCCTACGCTCGGCGTCGCCCCGCTTAATATATTAGGTATAGAATCAAACGTAACTGTATTACCAAACAACAGCGCTATACCATATGATGCAATTTTAGGAACCGACTTTTTACGCAAGGCTAAAGCTGTTATTGATTTCGGAGAAATGATACTTACGATTAAAAATGAAAAGGCCAAATTAGATTTCCTGTGCGACGAGGATGTATTAACGTATTATAACAGGGAACCCGAATCAGGAGCACCATATGATACGGAATTTGAAAATTTGAAATCTCTAATGCGGTTTGATAATACTAATTTTCAAGAGTTTGATTGGAGTAACGGAGACTACAATAATCTTTTTTTAGCGTCCGAACTATGCGAGGACCTATCCAAATACTCTGACCGTCTAAATAATTTAATAAATCTCACTCAAATTGATAAGTTAGAGGAAAAAGAATACGAAGAAGCGGCGAAATTGTTGAGAAATAACTCGGACCGGTTTTATCTCGTGGGTGACGAGCTTACTACAACTAACGTAGTGGCTCATAAGATCCCCACAACCGACGATACTCCAGTGAGTACGCGTCAATACAGATTGCCGCATGCTCTGAAAGATGAAGTGAACCGACAAGTGAACGAATTACTGCAGAAAGGCGTAATCAGGCACTCTAGAAGTAGCTATTCATCAGCGCTTTGGGTCGTACCGAAAAAACAGTCGGCTGATAATAAACCACGCTGGCGTGTCGTAGTAGATTTCCGTCCTCTTAACGAGAAAACGGTAGCAATGGCTTACCCGCTTCCCAATATTGTCGAAATACTCGATACTGTTGGTGCTGCTAAATACTACACCGTCATGGATTGTGTCTCTGGATTCCATCAAATACCGATGAGTCCCGAGGACATGCATAAAACTGCTTTTTCTACTCCCGACGGGCATTTTGAGTTCGTGCGAATGCCCTTTGGTTTGAAGAATGCAGGCGTGGAATATCAGCGCGCGATGAACTTTACGCTCGAGGGCCTTATTGGCAAGGGCGTGTTCGTCTATATGGACGACATAGTAATCTATGCCAAGTCTTTAAAGGAACACGAAATATTGTTCAATGAAGTCATGGAAAGATTACGCAAGGCAAACTGGAAGCTTGAACCGGGAAAATGCAAAATTCTACAACGAAAAGTAGCATACTTAGGACACGTTCTTAGTGAGAATGGGCTGGCACCCGATCCCAAGAATCTAGAAGCGGTAGAACGATTCCCGCGTCCTAAACATATAAAGAACATTCGACAATTTTTAGGCCTAGCTGGTTACTATCGTAGGTTTATTAAGGATTTCGCAAAAATTTCTAAACCGCTTACGAAACTCTTGCAAAGCAACGAACCATTTGTCTGGGGAGAGAACGCAGAAAATGCGTTTCTACACCTAAAAAAGGCTTTATGCACAGCGCCTGTACTGCGATTTCCCGATATGGATCAGCCATTTATAATCACAACGGACGCGTCGGGTTATGCTATTGGCGGCATCCTATCACAAGGGAAACTCGGTAGAGATCAACCGATCGCCTATACGTCACGCGTTTTACGCGGACCGGAGTTACGCTACGAGGTGTATGAGAAGGAAGCACTAGCTATGCTTCATTCGGTGCAGACTTTTAGGCCGTACGTATTTGGACGTACGTTCACCCTTGTGACTGACCACCAGCCGCTCGTGTGGTTCAAAACAGCAGATTTGAATACACGAGTAATAAAATGGAGGTTCAAGCTATCAGAGTACGACTATAAGGTTGTTTACAATCCGGGGAAGACAAATGTGCACGCCGATGCATTGTCTCGTAACCCTGTCGAAAATGTAAACGCAGTCACTCGTGCGCAAAAGAAAAGGCTTCTTAATCTCGATAGACCATTTACAAATCCTGAAATTCCAAGTTCCCCCTTAACTGAACGTCATAGGTCCCCAAAAGAATCTCGAGAAGAGAACGGCTATATTAAGAAACCACATATTTCTAAGTTTTCAAAGAGAGTCCAAGATTTTTCAAAGTTCGATAAGGAGAAAGCAAGTCATGCTAATTTTTCTAAGTTGGGAGCAGATACCGCTAATTTGAAAGAAAAAATTTTAAGAAAAAACAGAAGGAAACGAAGAAGATCGAAGGTCCAGAATATAAAAATAAATAATAACGATAAGATGAAGAAAAAGTACAGAAGAAGCAATCGAAAGCCGTCCGCAACGACGTAAACTACGAACCAAACCCAGAAATACAGACCGGAAGCGCAAGGGACTAATAGAGTGACTGCTGCGGTTGACACTTCCATTTTTAAACAGGGGGAAAGAGAAACCCCAGATCCGCATCAGATAGGAACTAATAACCTTCGAACGCTTCGTAAAC
>JACCIC010000251.1:657500-719450 GCA_018907035.1 Sycobia sp. Sy_11
CCGATCCTGAAAAACTTCCTCCCCTCTCAAACTACCCTGGGAAAATACCGCGTAGGCTACCCCGAGGGGGAGAGGAACGTTACAAGCGGAAGGGAGATATTTGACAACCTAATATAAAAAATTACGAGAATAAAATCATATTTTCAGCCTGAAGAGATATTTTTCCCTAAAATCAATAAAATTTATATTTCTAAGTAATATATAAACGATAGATTAAATTGAGGCTTCAATAGGGTCCCTGTTAATTTAATATTTTATACGTTAAGTATTCTTATTATATTATATCTTATTATTGAAGCATAAGCTAATAATAATGTGCAACTATTAAAAATACCTTAGAAACTGATCACTCGTTGTGCCCGAGTGCATAAACGCATTTGCTATAACAGTAGCTGTATGACAAATTGATACACGAATGGCATCCTTCGTATTTTTTAAAATGAGCATGTCTGTATGATTACTACGAATAAGAAATTGAAGATGAAGATCTATAGAAATTTCTCCACCAAGAATTTTAGACAAGGCATCCACTCTTTCTTGTTGTTCGCGTTCTTCGGCATTCTGAAAAATATAATTTTTTTAGTACATAAATAATGTTATGTTATAAATTGACGTCACAAAATAATAGCATAAATATTCTGTACAATGATAATATAAGTATTATATATTTCTATGAAATAAATTTTGAAATCATCCATATATTTAGATACTATTTTAAAACATTTACGCCAAGATTTGTGTAAATTATTTTATTGATAAAAACTTCGTTATTTATTGTCAATAATCTATATCTGTCAAAACAAACTAATTATTTATTTTCTCGTATTATTAAATAATTCTTGAAATATAAAGCAGATATTTGATATTTTCAAGAACAAAACCAATTATTTATAATGTTGATAGTACTAAATACTATGGTTAATGTATCGTAATGTGTCGTCAACGACATCTTCATGGTGTTGAATGCAGTCCATAGGTGTATAGTAATCACTATTCCAAACGGTAGGGAAATCCAAGTTCTGTAATTTTGTGTATTTCATAGGAAAATAGCTTGCAAAATAATGGAATGATTGTACTTATCATCCTAAGGTTCTTAGATTTGAGACAAAGTTTTACACTATCATTTTTAACGAAAACACATTCAAAATTATAGTTGGTTCAACATTGATATCTTTCTCTTTTCAATTTTGTTATTATAGTTACTACAAAATTTTCAGTAGAAAAGTTATCATTACTTTGTAGTAAAATTGAAAATTGTACTTATATTGATTATTGTAAAATAAAAAAAAATATTTTTATCGGTTTTACAATCATATAAAATAAAATATTTATGATGAAATTATGACAGTCATACTGTCTTTCTTATAGTCACCTTTGTAAAATCTTAAATAAAATTAAAAAATTAAATAGTCATTTTAATTCATTAAAATTAGTTATAACTGGTTTTATTTTTATTTCAGATTTGAATGAAGTATCTTGAAAGACGGATAGCCTGTCATAATTTAATTCTAAACTTTTTCTTTTGTTCGATATTTAACAAATTAATACAGAGCAAAGAAAAAAATAATAAATCGCATACTTTGTACCAGCTCCTTGTCAACCTATAGAGTATTTTTTACAAAATAAGATTATATCTCCAACATCACATTGAACCGAAAATAAATATATAAATTTTGTGGGACATAATTTTGTATAAATATAGAATAATATGTAATTTATGATCTATATATAATGTTATCTAATGCATAATAACAATTCATCATTGTACATTTCTATAATTGAATTGTTCACAACAAAAATATTTATACCAATTTTATTAGAAAATGGTTAGATATCATAGTATTCATTACCTCATTATGCAATAATTAAAGAGACGAGTGATACCCATGGGTACAGTTGTGTACGGTAGCTCCGCTACAGATATTGGAATCATATCGCTTAATCATATATTGAAAACGGGGGGGGGTCTACCATATAGAAAGCATTGTTTGATATTATTTTAAAAGTCATATTTAGAAAATATGAAGAATTAATAATATGGATAAAAATGGCGCAAAATATCAAAACATACTATATAAAAACTCATACCACCCTCTTGGAGTATTCACACTTTCTACAAGAAAAGTTATGTGTAAATATTAATATTCATTTAGATCAAATTTTGATAGTTTCTCCAGTACGGGCCAATGTCTGTGAGCCAATTAAGGCTCATAGAAGTGGGTCATAGCCCGCGAGTGAGGAAGAAGGAGCTCAAATGAAGGGAAACAAGGCAAAGTCAAGCGAACACAGCAAAGACCAGCAGTTGTTATTTTTCCTGTCCGTTGTCAACGCTCGCGTAACTACTTAGATATAAAGACGCATTGACGAAGCGACGTTCACACGTCTTGTGAATAAAAATTTCCTTTATTCGTCTAAAACGATCCCTTCCCATATTTTTTATCAACCTACCCTTTTTTGTAACACCCCACTCCACTGCATTGGAAATAATGAAAAAATGGCGGATGTTTGGTCCCGGCCCGCGAGAAAATCGGTGTAGTTGCTGGAGCGGGCGCACTGACCACAAACGCACACATCTGTTTTATAAAAACAAAAACTGGCTTTTGAAAAGCACTCGAAATGTTATAGAGATTGGAAAATAGATATTTGATAATCATATTCAAAACTAGCAAAAATAATGATTCCAAGGAAATTTGAATGGTGAAAATGATATAGTAATTAGGCGGTAGCAAAATATTTAAAATAGTTTATGCCAAAGTTTAGTACCAAGCATTTTTTTAAAATACATTTGTATGTTCATTTTGATAGGAAGAAATGTGAGAATAGTTAGACATAAGTGGCGGCCACGAAAAGCAGAATATTAAAAACAAATATAATTTTATTTGTATAAATTTGTATTTAGCGCCGTGGAGGGTCGCGCTCGACGCTGCCGAATTATCGTCATCCGCGGCCGTGAGGTCCCGACCCCCTTTTTCGTTCATCACGAAACTCGGGACGCAAACTTACTCTCGTCTTGATTGCCGGATGAGTAGACAAAAGGTGTGAAGAATACAGATAGAAAAGATGTAGCCAAAAGTGAGAAGATCAGAAAGAAACGAAGGAAAAAGCAGAGCGTGAAAAGTGAAAGAATGAACGCGAGCAGAAAAAAAATACGATAAAGCACAGAAGTGAACCGAAAGAAAGAAAAGGAAGACTGAAGTGAAAAATCGAGACTGAATGGGAGTAAGTGAATGGTACAAGAAAGGAAAGAATCTAGACAAGTGAGAAAGCAGGCGAGAGTAGAAAGACGATAAGAAAGAGTTAGAAGTGAAGAGAGAAAGCAAGAGAAGGGCGAAAACGACGTGAATGAGAACAAGTTGGAGACGGAGTGGAGCGAAGATAGCACCGGTGCATATACCGGTGCCGCACCAATACGCCGGGCTCAACTCCACCCTTCCACCGTCGAACCCATCTGGAGCTATCACCGTCTCGCCCAGGCAGAGAGCGAGGTGTGTGCGTGTCGCCCAGCGAACGAACTTGTTTCTTTTTTAATTTCGGTGCTCCATTTGTTTCCGGCCGAGACCGCGGTCTGGTCGGCGAAGACGGTGTTAGGAACACAGCGGGCGGAACATTCAGATGGTTGTAATAAAATACATACATATATATATATATATATATATATATATATATATATATATATAATATAATAACGGCGTTTTTCACACCGTTCTTCTTACCTTAATTTGTCGCTGCAAGTATCCCTGGATATTCTGCTTCCACCTAGAGCGTGATAAAGAAAATCGCGGAGTTCAGGTTTAACACAGGCTTCGCGCTTTTATTTATTTACATACCCTCACATACTCGTTACACTGATACTTCACACACACGCAATCGAATCACACAACACTCTCTCACATTTACTTAAATTCGCAGGTTCCGCGGCACTTCCATTTACAGATAATTCCGATATAATTGCACACGATCAGTTACTCCACGGGGGACGGGGACACGCGATAGGGACGTAAACAGGTGGACAAACATTCGGGGATATGATCGCGGCGGCGGCGGACGCGACTAACCTACTAACTAGCGCACTCAACGGTCAAGTACTTGCCTTTACCGTGCGCTCCAGGGCGTCCTCCGCCTTCCTCAGGAACGGGCTACTAGACGTGGTGGTCGTTGCTCTCTCTATTTCTCGCTCGACACGCGTCAGGCAGGCGGCGTCGCGGCGGCGATGTTGGGCTCGCTCTCTCTCGGGCTTCATCTCGCGTGGCTCGACTCCAGTCGGGCGGGCCGTTGGAGACGCTGCTGCTGCTCGGCCGTCGGCTGGTTGGTGGTGGTTGAGGAGTGAGCAGGGTGTTCACCGGCGTCAGGTCGCACACGACTCCGGTCGTGCAGGCGGCCGCGGCTTCGGCGGTGTTGGTGGTGTAACGGTGATCGGGGAGCTAATCGCTCTCCCGATACGAACACTCTTTGCGACGAGAATTGTCGGGACGTGGAGCAGAGTGCTCGCTGCGTCTTCTCTGTCAGGAACTGAGAGGTCGGTATCGGGCCTGATGGTGAGGCTTAAAACCGTCTCTTTTCTAGTGGACTACGGTGCACGAGCCACACACAGTACGGGGCTAACGATACTCTTCCGTTACGACGTAGTAGAGGTAGTGGAAAAATGCGTCAGTACAGAACCGTGGCTCGACAGAGAAGAAGGCCTTCGCTTCTCTCTCGTTCGAGCGTCGCGTTGTGCGGCGACCTCTTGGCAGCGTGACGGTATTATTCGCGCTTACGCGCGCACGCCTTTTTAAAACGCAGGGACCGTCGATCGGGACGGTGAATATATATATATATATATATATATATATATATATATATATATATATATATATATATATTATAACCCGACATTTGCGGGTTACTTACCTCGGATATCTCTGGTGGCGTCGGCGTCGGAGGAGTGCGAAAATAGGGAACGGGGAACGGGAATGACTAAGTCTATCTCTTTCAATTCACGCAACAACAATTTATTTATTGGAGATCTCAAATAATAATACTCTTTAGTGTTTAGGGTTTCGTGGATATAGGTGTATACGGCAGGATGGAGAAGGGGGTACGCGATGCGTTAAAGTTTTGAGCAGGACGCTCGCGAGCGTGGCTATGCAACGATTGCGCGCGCTCATACCGGGGCGCGCACTTCACATGTAATTTAAGAAGAGGCTACTTGCCAAAGAGTCCTCGGCGCCACTGCTTCCTGGCGATGCTATGGCTTCGTCTCAATTCGCGATCTTCCTCGGGCTCTCGCGTTCTCTCACTCTCTCTCTCTTTTGGGAATGGCTTCCCTCCTTCCTTCCTTCTCTCACTTTCAACGGGCTCAGGGGCGACACTCGCTCAGGACGATCGTGAGGACGGTCGTGGATGAGGCGTGGCTACTGGAAACTCCGCCAATGTGAACACAGCTGGTGCGTCCGAATGGTCGGGATGCAGATGGCAACAGGATCAAGAGAGAGAATTGAATTGTTTTAATGGTATCTCTTCTCGATGCGACAGTCTTCCTCAACAGCTCGGAAAAGAAGGATTCTCTCTCTACTTCCTCCTTCATGGGCGAACGTCGTGCACTCTGGGGGCTCGTGCTTCGCGCATTTTCGCCTTCACGCGCGAACGCTCGGTTTCGTGACCGACCAAACGGTTGGTCACAATATATATATAAATCTAATATATGCACATGGTTTGACCATAGCCAAAAAGAGCACAAGTGTGAGAAATATTTCGAACATACGCTTTCAACTCTGGAACCATTGTTAATCCCAATAGTCGACTAGACCACATTATCACACGTATTTTATAATATTATAGTGATTATAAACTACATGAATATTGTGTTGTTCGTCAGGTGTATACAACTTTTAGTTTGATTATCTCACATATTTTGCGGTCTATTCGCTGTACTTCATACTTCAGAAATACAGCTAGTCTTATAAAAATACTGACACCCTTCAATTGATAGCAAGGAAGATATTGAGCCCGCAACGTTTCAGTGTTTCAATTAGACGTAAGTCTTTCGTTTTTAATACGAATTTTATTGATCAATCGCTTTAAATATATTCAAAGGATAATTAGCACCAGTATTCACTATTTGAGTAACTAGCTACAGGTAAAATAAAGCCATTATTTTTTTTTAGAATTATATCTTGAAATATCTGTAACGGTCTTGCGTGTAATTGTGTTGCTTGTGGGCGTGAACGCTAGTTCAGGCAGGAATCACACGTACACATGCTAAGCTATATCAAACAGCTTTTGCGCATCGGCGCTACTGCGCACGTTGTTCCTGCGCACCAGCAGACTGAATCGAAGAGTCGTATATCGATCAACTATTACCTTATACATTCTTATCACATATCGAGTGACCAAATAATTTATATTTTAATCATTTACGTTAATTTTATATATTAATTATAATATTAAAAACTTCGATTCAGTCGAACAAATACGAGATAGTGGGGACACACGTAACTAATAAAATCAAATTAATTAATTCTAAAATTAAATATAATTATTTTCCAATTAATAAATAATTATTTATTAATTTTACGATTATAAATATTTATTTATTTAATAAAAATTAATAAAACAATAATTTCTTTATTCCTTATATAAAAATATAATAAAATTACTTGATTAAAATTACTTAAATACTTTGAAGCGATTTTCGGACTCTGCCGCCTCCGCGGTACCCTTGGTACAAAAAAAATTGTATTTTATAAATAAGTTATTGTTAAAATATTTAAATAAATCAGGTTGAAATATTTATAAAATCAATTTCCAATGGCAAAACTGAGGGCCGTGCAGTAAGGATAGTTTCTTACTGAGAAAATAATAAAATATAAAAATATAGAGATAATAATAATAAATAATATTTATAATGATTTTATAATTTTTTATAAATTAAATTATTTTACTCATTGCTTCCGGCCAAAGTAAGTCGATCCTTGGCGACGGTAGGTATTTAAATTATTATTTTCTATATTCATAGCAACAGGACTAGGTGAATTTGAAGATATACACGAAGTTCATATTTAGTACTTTGATTACCTAGCACCCTGTTACTATATATATATATATATATATATATATATATATATTGTAACGGTGCGCGTGTCCGCCTCGAGCACGAGGACGGCGGGCACGGCCGTTGCAAATCTGTGCCCGGCTGGGCTTAGCCCCGAAGGATTCCGGCAAGGGAGAGGGGCGGTCCGCGAAGGGCGAAATATCGCGTTGTGGGACGGCGCGTGGAATAGGATGGCTAATAGAGTACACTTGATGGTAATGGAAAAGAAAAGGCAGATAATTAAAATTTAAATACGGTTTAATGCAGCGGTGCCAAACATACACATATAATGCAGCGCCTATATACGAGGCGTGCGGGACGTAGGCCGAGGGTCGCCGAGGCGACGGCGCGCGGGGCGTTCGAGAAGAGAGAGAGAGAGAGAGAGAGAAAAGGAGCTGCCACTTACAGAGGGCCGGAACCTGCAGGTCTCGCAGCGCGTTCTCGCAGCGCAATAGCGCCTTCCTTTGCCGGGGGCGGCGGTGACGTTGACCTCCAGGATGGGGCGGTTATTCCGCGTAGAAGGGGCGGACGACAATTCGTCCGCTCGAGCTCGTGTTCGGCGCGGGTACACTACACACCCTTGCACCACTGTAGCACCACGAGCGCGTTACCGGGCACTCTCCCCGAGGACGAGGTACGAGGCGGAGGGGAACCTTGGAACACAAGGTAGGTTCCCACACACGATCCGTCGCGGCACGGCTTTAGCAACCAAAAAAGGGAACACGGACGACGTGTGTAGAGGGCCGGTACGCGGTGTTTTCTCCTCGCGGCTCTCTTTCTTTCTCTCTAATTCGCGCGCGTGGCTGTCTCTCCCCACTCCCCGCTCTCTCTCTCACTTACCTCTCCGCCGGTGATTGTGCGTCGGCCTGCAACATATAAACATTTCTACATATAAATATACAGATAAATATGTACATGCTACGGCTGGAGAGAGAGCAACGGGACGGGGAAGGCAGGCGCACGCAGTGCTTGCGTTCCTCGTCACACGCCCCCCCTCCAGACGCTGGTAGCCGAAGCGTAACAGCTCGACCTAACATCTCTCTCTCAGATCGACCATCGTGTCAGGATGAGGAACGGGGTGGCTGCGGTCTACCGCTGAGGATCACTGGGAAGAGGAAGGACGGGTAAAGAACTCTCTTCCCTAGACGCAGTTGTTTTTGGAGGTAACAATCGCCGGTGTTCCTCCGTCAATAACGGCGCCAGTCAATAATCGAAGTTAGTCGGCCCGTTGACGGGCGCGGGCTTGGGCCCGAGTGCGGCGGGGAGATTGGTCCCGCGGCGGGGTTGAGCGGCCGCTCTTCCTAGGGCGACCTACTTTTCGCCTCACCAGGGGCACGTCATTATGGCAGGCGGCTCCGCTGTTATCGGGCTCCGCAGGGGCTCGCGCTTGGGTTCTTCGACGGGTTACGATTCGCGTCCTACGCGGCCTCCCTAATCTACGCGGTGCGATATCGGTCTTAGATCGCGTGGCATTGCCCGCGGGGGTATCGCTTCGCACGCTTGTATCGGAATTACAATGAGGCGCGTCGTCGGGGCGCCGTACGCTCACCAGTGGTGTTACAATGCGGGTTCGCTCGCTCGCCTCGACATTACAATTTGACGCATCGCGGTCACGCTCTTCGCCCGAAGGCTCATCCGTGTCGGAACTGCTATCATCTTCGGGGTCGTGATCTCGATGGTAGGGCTTCAGGTCGGCGACGTGATGCTTACCAGCATCTCTTCCCGTAGAGTCGACCAGTCGATAAACATTCGTGCCGAGATTCTCCGTGATGGTAAGGGGCCCGTCGAATTTTGGGGCCAGCTTGGCGCTGACGCCCTGTATGCCTGACGAGAGGATGCGATTACGCCGCCATACGCGATCGCCAATCGCGTAATACACGTCGCGACGTCTCGCATTATAATAGCGAGCTTGCTTTCCCTGCGCTTTCTGCGAGTTTTCCGCTGCCTTTAGATGGAGATCAGATAATTTCTCCATGCGCTCTTTCCAATGTTGTAGAGCAGCCTCTTCTTGCGCAATCTGTGCGCGCTGCTCCTCCTGGCGACGATGTGTGCCAGGGGCTGAGGGGTGACGACCCGTGTTAAGGAAGGCCGGACTTACGCCAATGGAGTCTTGTACGGATGTATTGTACGCGAACATCAGCTCGGCGATGTGCGCATCCCAAGTACTGTGAGACTCCTCAATGAAGGCGGTTATCGCGGTCTTCAGAGTCCTATTAACCCTCTCTACCGGATTGGCTTGAGCGTGATAAGGAGGTATCGTGGAATGCTCCACCCCACGCTCCACAAGGAATTTCTCAATGATTTTATTACGAAATTCGGTGCCATTGTCCGATAGGAATACTTCGGGCGTACCAAAGCGTAAAAATACGCGATCTTTCAACTCGCGGCGAATCGTTTGCGCATTCGCCTTTCTGATGGGGATACATTCTACCCAGCGAGTGAATAGATCCATGAAGACGAGCAAATACTCGTATCCCCGGGTAGATCGCGGAAATGGACCCATCACATCTCCAGCTACTATTTTCCTAGGGCGGGTGACCGTTCGATGGCCCATCAGGCCAGCTGGTGCAGTCTGCTGTACCTTACATTGTTGGCACACGGTGCAGTCACGGACAAATTGTGTCACATCTTTGTGCATTGATGGCCAATAGTATGATCGTGCAATTCGGTCATATGTTTTATGGCGTCCGAAATGACCAGCTGTGGGCTCCTCATGACATTCATGCAGAACGGTACGACGATCTTCTTTAGGCACGACTAACTTCCACGCATCCTGGTCGTCTACTAAATCCTCGACGGCAGGATCGGGACGGTAGTAGTATAGTCGCTGCCCAACGACTTTCCACCATGGGAGGTTGGTCGGATCGCTCACCACTTTCTTACGAAGGCGCAAATACCAGGGGTCTTGTACATCGGTGACGCCGAGAGAGGCGACTTCGCAGGTCGGCTCGTCTTCGTACAAACGAGAGAGGGCGTCTGGTACGCAATTCAAGGTACCTTTCCGATGGATGACTTCGTAGTCGAATCCCTGCAATTCCAAGGCCCAACGGGCGAGTCTGCGCGTGGGGTTGCGCAATGAGTGCAGCCAGCGAAGGCTGCTGTGATCGGTTATCACCTGGAAGTGATAGCCCTCGACGTACGGGCGGAATTTACGCACAGCCCATAACACGGCGAGGCACTCGCGTTCGGTGACCGAATAGTTACGCTCAGCCGCAGTCATCGTGCGACTAGCGTAGGAGAGCACGCGCTCCACGCCATCAACGGCTTGCGTGAGCACGGCGCCTAGTCCTGAGTCGCTGGCGTCCGTTTGGATGACGAACGTTTCTCCAAACGACGGTCGAGAAAGGACGGGTGCAGATGCGACGAGCGCCCGGATTTGTTCGAAGGCTTGCTGTTGCTCTTCTCCCCAATGGTACTTGATGTTCTTCTTGGTTAATCGGGTGAGAGGCTCAGCAAGCGTTGCGAAGTTCTCTAAGAACTTGCGATACCAGGACGCAAGGCCTAAAAACCTACGGAGCTGCTTGAGGTTCTTTGGTGCGGCGTAAGTCAAGATTGGTGCAATCTTATCCGGATCGGGTCGAAAACCGTCACGATCCACGAGGACGCCGAGGAACCGTACCTCCGCGAGTCCGAATTTACTCTTCTGCCGATTGATGGTCAAGCCGGCATCGGAAATCCGTCTCAGGATATGTTCGAGCCACCTGAGGTGCTCGTCAAAGCTCTCCGTAGCGATGATCACATCATCGAGGTAGGCGAAGGCCACCGGCTCCATTTCAGGGCCGATCAGCTTGTCGCTTAACTGCTGAAAGGTGGCAGGGCCACCGGCGACACCATATGGCATACGGGTCCATTCGAATAACCCCATGCCTGGAACCGTGAAGGCAGAGAGGTGTCGCGATTCCTCACGAAGAGGGACCTGATGGTAGGCGCTGCTGAGGTCCAGGGTGGAGATGTATCGCGCATTTCTCAGTTTCCGTAAGATTACGTCCATGTAAGGAAGCGGGTACGCGCTGACCTTGGACACGGAATTCAATTTGCGATAGTCCACACAGAATCGGTAGCTCCCATCGCTCTTGCGAACCATCACGACGGGGCTAGACCATTCGCTGGTTGACCTGCGAATTACGCCCTGATCAAGCATCTTGCGAACTTGCGCATGCATTTCCAGCTCTATCTTCTGAGAGACCGGATAATAACGCTGCTTAATCGGCTTAGCATCGCCGACATCGATCACGTGGTCGGTCAGATGCGTGCAGCCCAGAGGCTGATCAGCCGGAGGCAGCATCCGGTCGAGGAGTTCCTCGAGAGCTCGGCGTTGACTATCGTCAATATCGGCCAAGCCTATAGAGGCAAGCGAATACGCCGAGGTAACTGAGACGGTGCAGAGTTGTAACGGAACGAAATCCGCAGCACCCTCGATCGACATGGTGTTGTCGCGCGGGTGGATGACCGCATTGAAGGCGCGGTAGAAGTCTGCACCGAGCAGACAGTCATTTTCCAAGTCTGGAATTATGATGACGTCTAGCTCCATTTCCACGTCTGCTATGGCAAACGAAAGGGCCACCTGGCCTATTATCGGCTCAATTTTTCCCGTGGCGAGTCGAGCGCCAGATCCAGGAAAAGGTCGAACTAGACGACCGAGGGCAGATGCAATCTGCAGGCCGATTGCTCCGAGAGCTGTACGAGCAGCCCCTGCATCAAGCAGTGCATGAATGCGAAACTCGCCTATGCCTACCTGTACCCACCATCGTGAATACCGATCGGGGTCGACACTTGTGGCTGAGTCAGCGGAGTCACGGTCGTGATGCTCCTCCTTTACAGACAGGAGGGGGCAATCATCATTACCCTGTGTCCTCGCAGCTGCATGCTGATCTTCAGAGGTCTCACGGAGAGTAGGGGCGAGTTGGACCTCAATTACTCGCCCTTTTTCGCATTTCCCGAACACTCGGGACAGCTGCGCAAGATGTGGCCAGGCCAACTACAGCCCCAGCACAAGAACCGCGGATCAGGACCTGCTGTCCGACCTTTGTTCTTGTCACTGAGGGGCTCGTGCACCAACTTTCCTTTGAAGGAGGGCTTCCTCTCCGACTTAGGTGAGGTCGACGCTCTGGTTTTTCCTGTACGCGGCGACCTCGGGCGTGAATCGCGACCGCTCCTCTTTGGGGTAAGGGCTGCGACGCCTGGCGCCTCTAAATCAGGTGAGGTGGCTCTAAAGCCAGCCTCTTGTAAAACTTCTCGCACTAGAGCTTTGAAGTTGGGCGGCTTCACGTCCACGGCCGCGATCCTTGGTTTCGGGCGCGTTCGAGACGTGTCGGCCGCATGGAAGGCCACTTCGGGCATTATGCAGTCCTCAGGTGATGGCGGTGGCTTATAATTTCGCTCCGCATCGAGGACGCATTCGGCCTCTCGAGCAAGCTCGATTAGCCGATTGACGCTCGTAATCTTCTCCCGCGGAACTAACTTTTGTATCTCCGGGAGTAGATTACGGTAGATCAGGGCGAGTTGCTTGTCGTCCGACCATGGTTCTTCGAACCGATTGAGAATCGTTAACAAACAAAACACGTAGTCACGTGTTGGCTCGCGCTTTGCCTGCGTACGCCGATGCGCTTCGCTGATTAGCTCAGCTTGGAAGCGTCGATCGACGCCGTAGCAGCTCCGGGCTGCGTGGCAGAACTCTTGCCACGTGGTCCAGTCTTTCCGAGATAGACGGTACCAATGCAGGGCGACACCGTCGAGGAGCTCCGTCATGGCATTGAGCATGTCCTCGTCCGTGAGCGGTGTCAACCTGCGACATTCCGCGATCCTTTGCAGAAATTCTTCTACACTTTTCCCCTTGGCACCATTGAATCTAATTTTCCATTGGCGCACGGTCTTACCAATATCCGTGCGCTGGGCCAAGGTGCTTGACAGCGTTGATCGCGTTGTATTCGCGGGCGAGCTCATCACATCTCGATCCATGTGATGTCCCCCCCTTCCAGGCCCTTGGTACCGAGGGTGGCAAGGAGCCGAAAACGTAGGCTCGCCGGTCGACCCTACAAACCTATTATTGTTGATGTTTTTGTCACTTTCCACATATTGCAGATCGTACGTGTCTTGGAAAGTGACACGGTCGCGTCGCGCCGATTTCTGCAGCTGCTGCTGGATACTGGCTAGCGTAGCGTGCATCTCACTTTGCCTCTGCTGCAAATCTTGGACAGTGCAGTTTTGGTGTTGCATCCAAGTTTGCAGCATATTTTGCAGGCCATGTAAACCCTGACGAAGGTTTACATTGTTTTCGAGGTCCGTCGGTTGAGGCTCGACTGTTTTATTTGTCGCCTGAGATGCGACTTGGGTTCGACGTGTGGTGTCATTCGTGACACCCGAGTCGGGAGGCGTAATTACGCTCGTGGTGGCTGCCTGAATCGGCGATTCGTTGGCAGTGCTCCATGCGAGCGGTTCATGCCTGTTCATCTCGGCCAAATTGAAGTCGATCAGATTTTGTATTTGGTGATCGACAGCTGTTGTTATATTTCTTTGATCTGTGCTCGGGTAAATTTCCCGAGCCTGCTGTATGTCAGCTGATCCGTCCGCTTGTTCGGTGTACGTCGCTTCCATTCGATCCAAAATATAAGTTTTTGTTGCGTCGCGCATTGTCGAGGTGACGATTATCTTTAACAGATTTTTATCTCTTCGCGTGCGTGTTTTTATACTATCACTGTCACTCTCGCATTCCACAAAATCTCCTGGGCTATAATTTCCTGCTAGTCTATGGTATAGCCTAGCAGCCCTTTGAAATGGGGAACCCTCATTTTTTAATTCTAGTTCCGCTGTAATTAGGTTTGTTTCTTCCTCACATAGGCTTTGAAGCCAGTCGTTAAATTCGTTTGGCGGACTTGCCATCTTTTATTTCTTTTCGTTGAAAATTAGAAGAAGACAAACGAACAAACGGAAAAAGAAAAAAAAAGTACAACGTGAGAAAAATAGAGCGTTACAGTCAAAGTTTTCGATTAAATAATTAAAAGCAAATAATTAAAAGCCGGCAATCTCAAGAGATAATGGAGTGCGAGGGCGAAAACGCAAAAATTAGGGGCGACTGACGCAAAAAAAAACCAGAAAATATAAGACAAAAAGAATTCAACAATTTTCAAAAATTGTCAAAAAATTTACCAAAAATTTTTCCAGAATTCTTATTTCGGCTTTCGGATTCTCGATTTTCCAAAAAAGATTTATTTTGGAATTGTAATAGTTTTCCTTTTTATATTTTTTTTTTAAGCAATGTAAAAAAAAATAAAAAAATATAAAGAAAAAGGAAAACACAAAAAAAAACAAAAAAAAAAAAAAATAAAAATATAGTTTATTTTTAGTTCTTTTATAACTTCTACAAAAAAAAAATTTTATTTTACAGTTTTCCAAAAAAAACTTTAATTTTTGGTTTTCGAAAAAAACAAAAATTTTAAATTTTTAGTTTTCACAAAAAAAAAAAAGAAAAAATTAAAAAAAAATTTAATTTTAGTTTTCAAAGAAAAAATTTTTAGTTTTTAGTTTTCGAGAAAAAAAAAAAAAAAAAAATTTTAATTTTTAGTTTTCAAAAAAAAAAAATTTTAATTTTTAGTTTTCAGAAGAAAAAAAAAAATTTTCAATTTTTAGTTTTCCAAAAAAAAAAATTTTAATTTTTAAATTATACTGCACAAATATTAGAGATATTACAGTATCAAAATGAAGATCCGAAAGCGAAAAGCATAAAGGGGATAATCAATTTTGATCAAATTAAATTGAGAGCAAAGAAAAATTTGCGTTAGTCGCATGTACACTGTATGTACAGCGTAGAGTCGCGGTGGTGTGTGTATGTGAGTATACACAGATCGCTGACTTCGCTATTTATAGTCGACTATGTATAATGAAGAGGACTTTTAATTATATTTAATTTACACTAAATGTTCCTTATGTCTGTAACGGCGAAAATTTTATTACTATATTATAATGGCGAATGTGAATCTATTTATATCAGTTATATTTTCATATTACGCTATCTTAAAAATTAATTATTGATTAATTTTAGTTTAGCTTAGATGGAATTCACATATTTAATTTAAGCTAAATTTTAAAGTTACATCCACTTAATATATATATATATCAATATTATATAAATTAATGTATATGTGTCTATTTAACTTAAAATTAGTTTTGCTTGAAAAACTGCACAAATATTATATTACCGTATTCGGCATTATATTTCATTTGTGCTGCTTTTCAGCCGCTTTCGCCGAATTGCCGTTGGCCTTGGCCGACTTCGAGAGTGTTTACATCTACGAGCTCGCAACGTAAACACTCGCGATGTACTGTGCGTTCGCACTCTGTAATATTCTAATTTTCAATATAATAAAATTATTAAATTATTTTTGCGCATCCGCGTCACTTGCGAATATTCGCCGGGGCACTGTAATATAATATATTATTACATATATATTATAAAATGTATATATGCAATAAGATATATAAAGATATATGAAATGTTCTCATATAAAGTGCGATCCCGAGATCGCGTTGGGCGCCATGTAACGGTGCGCGTGTCCGCCTCGAGCACGAGGACGGCGGGCACGGCCGTTGCAAATCTGTGCCCGGCTGGGCTTAGCCCCGAAGGATTCCGGCAAGGGAGAGGGGCGGTCCGCGAAGGGCGAAATATCGCGTTGTGTGACGGCGCGTGGAATAGGATGGCTAATAGAGTACACTTGATGGTAATGGAAAAGAAAAGGCAGATAATTAAAATTTAAATACGGTTTAATGCAGCGGTGCCAAACATACACATATAATGCAGCGCCTATATACGAGGCGTGCGGGACGTAGGCCGAGGGTCGCCGAGGCGACGGCGCGCGGGGCGTTCGGGAAGAGAGAGAGAGAGAGAGAAAAGGAGCTGCCACTTACAGAGGGCCGGAACCTGCAGGTCTCGCAGCGCGTTCTCGCAGCGCAATAGCGCCTTCCTTTGCCGGGGGCGGCGGTGACGTTGACCTCCGGGATGGGGCGGTTATTCCGCGTAGAAGGGGCGGACGACAATTCGTCCGCTCGAGCTCGTGTTCGGCGCGGGTACACTACACACCCTTGCACCACTGTAGCACCACGAGCGCGTTACCGGGCACTCTCCCCGAGGACGAGGTACGAGGCGGAGGGGAACCTTGGAACACAAGGTAGGTTCCCACACACGATCCGTCGCGGCACGGCTTTAGCAACCAAAAAAGGGAACACGGACGACGTGTGTAGAGGGCCGGTACGCGGTGTTTTCTCCTCGCGGCTCTCTTTCTTTCTCTCTAATTCGCGCGCGTGGCTGTCTCTCCCCACTCCCCGCTCTCTCTCTCACTTACCTCTCCGCCGGTGATTGTGCGTCGGCCTGCAACATATAAACATTTCTACATATAAATATACAGATAAATATGTACATGCTACGGCTGGAGAGAGAGCAACGGGACGGGGAAGGCAGGCGCACGCAGTGCTTGCGTTCCTCGTCACAATATATATATATATATATATATATATATATATATATAGAGAGAGAGAGAGAGAGAGAGAGAGAGAGAGAGATAGATACGCGCGAATATATGCAATTATTTTAGTTATTTTTTTGTTATTTTAGATATTACAAAAATAATTTAAATTAATTTATCATATGGAAGATCAATACTTGATGCTGACAATAGATCCATAAAATAAGTATTATAGAACGGACCAAAAACACTAAATATTTTTTTAATAAGAACTAAACATACATTGGTGAATTTTTTTTAACTTTGTAAAATAATAGTAACAATAATTATAATAATCTACACATAGATGTTTCTAATTTAAATATAAACTTTTAAAGAAATATAATAATTCTACTTCGAATTTGAGTAAGATATTTATACAAAGTTCCAATATTATTACGAGGGTGGTCCCATAAGTATCTGGCTTGACCTAGAGGTGGCGGTAGATGCTAAAACATACCACTATATTAGAAAGTACACAATCTATAAAACATATGTCTCAAGTTGGAAGACGCCTTGATGTTTAATAATTGTTTGATGGCCATCAATAGTGAACGTTTACAGTGAATTTGTAAACATGGAAAAAATATGTCATCGTTATGTGCTACAATACTTTTAGTTGAAAGGCCTCAGCACAATCAATATAAAAGCTGAAGTAGAGTCTACTCTGGATGAGACTGCTCCTTCGTTTGCAACAGTAAAATATTGGTTAGCAGAATTTAAACGAGGCCGTACGAGCTGGCAAGACGAGCATCGCAATCGTCGACCAAACGAGATGACGACTTCAGAAATGTTGAAGAAAATTCACAAAGCGGTACTGGATGATTTTTGACTGAAACTGGGCGAGGTAGCAGACATGGTAGGTATTTCAAAAAGTGCAGTACATCGCATATGAACAGAAAATTTGGAGATGACAAATCTGTGCGTAAGATGGGTGCCGCGTTCGCTCATAATGAAACAAAAACAGCGTCGTGTAGATGTTTCAGTTGAGTGTTTGGCAATGTTTCGCAAAAATAAAGCCGAATTGCGCCGTTTCATAACCATTCATGAAACATGAGTCCACCATTTCCCACTCGAAATAAAAGAACAGTCAAAACAATGGACTCAAAAAGAGAACCGATTCCAAAGAAGGCAAAGACCATTTTCAGGCAAGGTTATGGTGTCGGTTTTTTGGGATGCGTATGGGATAATTTTCATCGACTATCTTAAAAAAGGAAAAACTATCAACGGCGAGTATTATGCGAATTTATTAACAACATTTGAGCGAAGAAATTAAGCGAAAACGGACGCATTTGGCTAAGAAGAAAGTGTTGTTCCGTCAAGACAATGCACCACTCACACATCCGTTATTGCAATCGCCAAAATTAAAGAATTATAGTTTGAATTGCTTCCTCATCTACTCTATTCGTCAGATTTAACTCCCTCGGATTATTTTCTGTGTCCCAACTTGAAAAAATGGCTCGCTGGTCAACGATTTTCCAACAATGAAGACGTGATTTCGGCTATTATGAGTTAATGGCTATTACGAGGAGCTTGATTGACAATTCTTATTATGAAAAGGGTATCGAACCTATTGAACATCGCTGCGAAAAGTGGATAGAGCTGAAAAGAGATTATGTTGAAAAATAAATATATTTTTTTCAAAAAAAATTTTTGAGTTTTATTTCTTGGTCCAGGTACTTCCGGGACCATCCTCGTACAATAAATACTCATGTTTTATAAACACCCTTTTTCAGGATGCTTTAACGAAAATTAAGAAATATTAGTGTTCTTAGTCTAAAAAATAAATCTGATTGCAAAAATTATTTGAAAAGTAAATTAAGAAAAAATTTTAGTAACTGCAGTCAAAAAATTAAAATGATGCAACAAAAACCCATCGTATTTGACTTCGCGGCTTTTAATATTGTAAATCGGGAGATGATTGCACTGCAAATAAACCTTGTAATCGAGAAACTTGTTCGCGTTGATTTCTGTTTTTCTTTTCCTCGCTGTCAGTCTCTATCCTCCCTGATCATTTTCCCGCATCGCGCTGATATTGCGCGTAGGATCCAACCGCCTCCACGGGCACGGCGAAGAGCTCACACCATGCAAATTGAGCTTGCTGTGGACGCGGTGCTCGTGGCCAGAGCACCGCACACGAGACAAGCCGGTTTCTTTGGTTGTAACGGGGCGGCGCGTCGCGGCTCTACCGCCGCCGAGACTCTACCGCCGACGGGCGCTTATTCCCCGGACGGCAAGAAGAAGGAGCAACATGGGTTGCGCGCAGGCCGTACCGAAGCGGCCGCGCGTCGATGTTCGAACTGAAGTTCGTATAGTCGGGATCCACCCCGTTACAAATGGCGCCAAACGTTTGAAGGATGATTAAAATTCAACGTTCCATTTCGAAAGCATACCCCTCTCATATTTATCAAATAAATATATATTGATATAAATTATAAAATAATATCAATTTATAAGATAAATTATTAAAAGGAAAAAAATTGTGTAAATGAATAATTTTTTTTCCTTCTCTGCTGAATACATTTCACGAGTGGCCAAATAGCAACCGCGTGAAATTTACAACAATATCCACGTGTTAATAATTTTGGCATTAATAAATTTAATTTATTAAATAAAAAATTTGAACAACGTTTGTCT
The DNA here is from genome assembly GCA_018907035.1 of Sycobia sp. Sy_11. Taxonomy (NCBI): domain Eukaryota; kingdom Metazoa; phylum Arthropoda; class Insecta; order Hymenoptera; family Epichrysomallidae; genus Sycobia; species Sycobia sp. Sy_11. The sequence continues at coordinate 676,704 of JACCIC010000251.1, forward strand.
CGTAAAATAGAGACAAAGATCAGAGAATCTCTCAAAATTTTTTTAAAATTAATTCTCTTCACAGAATTAGACAGTGGAGTATTTCCTTCCGTCTTTTACGTATTCGAGGAATCCTATTGTGTGCGACTAGGTCGACAGAATCGACTTTGTTTTTGGGGTATTCCTCGTGTTCGCGGGAGCTGTTGTGTGTAACCGCTACATTGCGGCAGAGCGTGGCTTTATTTTAAACAAGCCAACTACAGTGTGTGAGTGAGACGGAAAGTTGTAAATAAATTAAAACAACTCTCCGAACATACCAAGGTGAATTTTTTTTCTTTTTTTCCCTTTCTAAGGCTTTTTGTCTAAAATAAATAAATAAAAGAAAATAAAATTTAGCCTTTTATTTTTCACGAGAAATTTATAAAATCTCTCACTTTCTTTTTCCTTTTTTTTCTCGAATTTAAACTCATACATACTAAGAACTGAGCGATAGCGCTAAGTAAAATAAATTCAAATAGCATTAAGTTTTTTTAGATATCTATGAATTATCGTATTTATTTGTGAATATAGCGCAATAAATAAAAGAAAACATACCTTTCCCTCTCTCTCTCTAAGTACAGCGAGCATTAATTAAGCGAGCGCTATTAATCTCAGTTCAGCGGCGTATATAATTTTAATTATTATTATTATTAATTACTCTAAATGGAGCAAAGCAGCATCCAAATCGACTACGTGCACGAGATCGAAGATTGGATTACTTCTCTCGGCACGGAGGAGCTAAACGCTATCCTCCAGTTCACAAATCTGAGCGCTAGCCGCTCACAACTCCGTAAATGCTATCGACTATGCCTATGGCTGCTTGGAGAGCAGAAGCCGAGTTAATTCATTCCCGCGCCTGATGGCGAAGACGAAGCGACAACCTTCGCCCGTTGGGCCGAGCTCAGACGCACATTCACAGCTGAGAGATGCGCCGAACACTTGCGGCGTCCGCTCGTGCCCTTAAGCACCGTAGAACCGTCAATTATGGAACGGCAAACCGCGCAGACAGCGGATCACCGCGACGAGTCCCAACCGACGGAGTCGAACGCGCACGACATTGGCGCGCCGGCCGACGGGAATCTAAGTGATATCATGGAGTACATACGGTTGACGCGCGCATTACAATCACAATTAGTTCGACAGGTGAAAAAGCTGACCGAAATCATTCTGAACAGTCATCCCGTGGCCACTTCTAGCATGAATGCCGATGTGCACGAATTTATACCCGTCGGGCAATATCCGCCGCCGTCAGCTATCGCACCGGGCGATGGACAGCCGGAAGCATGATCACATGAGAACTTCCAAGAGATATTCAGATGACGTTATTTCGATGAGCCACCCACAAGAGCAGTGGAGTAAAGTGTGCTCCATGCTCTTGTTACTACAAGCCAGCCGCCGAATACCCCGATTACGCCGCGGGGCGCGACCACAGTCTGGAGGGGGGCGCTTCACCTATCGGCGCAAGCGACATAAACTCGCGCCGCTCCGTGAATAGCATAAAATATATAAAATAAATACCATACATTTATATAATATATTATATATAATTCTATATTTATATATAATAATTATATATATATAATATATATATATATATATATTATATATAATTTATTATTTATAATTTAATTTATATTATAATTTACGACAATTCCATTCAATATCATAAATTAAATTAAATCTAATCATCATTTTCATTGCAACATTTGTACCTGCGAGGGCCGTATTCGGTGCGTCCCGATCGCGGTCGGCCGTCGTCGGCCGCCGTCGTACCTCCACCCCCCTTCTCCCATCCTTCTTTCCGGCGAACGGCGACATGCGCGGGACTCCATTGTCGGCCACCGAGGAAATAGGTCGCAGAAAAGAAAGCAGAGAGAGAAAGGACAAGAGAGACTCCACTATCGGCCGCCGAGGAGATAGGTCATAGAGAAGAAGCAGAGAGAGGACGAGGGAGACTCCGTTGTCGGCCACCGAGAAGAGAGGTCGCAGAAACGGAAGCAGAGAGAGAGGACGAGAGAGTCTCCGCTATCGGCCACCGACGAGATATGTCATAGAGAAGAAGCAGAGAGAGGACGAGGGAGACTCCATTGTCGGCCACCGAGAAGAGAGGTCGCAGAAAAGGAAGCAGAGAGAGGACGAGAGAGACTCCGCTATCGGCCACCGAGGAGATACTTCGACGCGGCGACAGGCCGCAGAGTTGAGTCTCGGTTTGGATAGTTCGAGTAGAGCCACGTGCGCGCGAGTCGGGAGAAAAAGAAAAGCAAATACAGCGGGGGTTTTGTGCACGCATTCGAGACGTCCTGCGGAGGGAAATAGGACTTCGTGACTTCACCCCGAGCAACCGAACGAGTGGAGTACGCGAGGCGGAGAGTATTGTCCGCTGGAGCCGGTAGCCGTTGGCATCACCGGGACCGTGTGGAAGACCCAGCAACTCCCGCCATCGGCCAGCGCCTAACGCGCTAGTGTTCGCGCCTATTTCGTGCTTGCGCAGACGGTGTAGGTGGACCGCTGCCGTCTGCTGCCCGCGCGTGCTTGCGCGTGCCTCCTGGCGTCGACGCCAGTACTCCTGCGGGACGCCCCGTCGTGAATACTCTCAAATTAGTTTACGCGAGTGTGCCCTTGCGAGGCACTCCGCCAGCGGGCGAACGAGCGTGCGATTGTGAGAGCGAGAGAGAGCGCGCGCGCGTATTGCGGCCTGCTGGACTTCGCGGCTTTTAATATTGTAAATCGGGAGATTATCGCACGGCAAATAAATCTTGTAATCGAGAAACTTGTTGGCGTTGATTTCTGTTTTTCTTTTCCTCGCTGGCAGTCTCTACCTTCCCTGATCATTTTCCCGCATCGCGCTGATATTGCGCGCAGGATCCACCCGCCTCCACGGGCACGGTGAAGAGCTTCCGCCGTGCTAACTCAGCTTGCTGCGGACGCGGTGCTCGTGGCCAGAGCACCGCACATGAGACAAGTAAGTAGACTCGCGCCTTCACGAGCCGGTTTTTTTTGTCGTAACGGGTCTGCGCGTCGCGGCGCGCCGAGTCTCTACCGCCGACGGGCGCTTATTCCCCGGAGGGCGAGAAGAAGGAGCAACCTGGGTTGCGCGCAGGCCGTACGGGAGCGGCCGCGCATCGATGTTCGAACTGGAGTTCGTATAGTCGGATCCACCCCGTTACAATATGTGTATATATATATATATATATATATATATATATATATATATCGATCAAAAATCTAACATATTATTCTTTGAAGTTGCCTTGTAGACAGATTACTATTCTTAAATTGTGTAAAAGTCAAATTTTCTCTTATATGCAATTTAAAAATTATTTTAAAAAGTTCTAGTATTTATAAAAATATACAAAATGATTATATTTTCGTACATAATTCAACATCAGTTCCTGTTCTATTCAAAACTTTACCGAAAGAGTATTGTACTTCCCCATTGAACCAAATATTGATAGGTCTTTTCAAAACCTTACTTAATCGATGCAAATGCATAGAATTTACAGGATCGTAATGCGATAGGTTTTTGTTGCACCATTTTAATTTTTTTGACTGCAGATACTAAAGTTTTTCTCAATTTATTTTTAAAATAATTTTTGTATTTGTTAAACTAAGCACACTAAGATTTCATAATTTTCGTTAAAGCATCCTGAAAAAGGATGGTTATAAAACATGAGTATTTATTGTACGAGGATGGTCCCGGAAGTACCTGGACCAAGAAATAAAACTCAAAAATTTTTTTTGAAAAAAATATATTTATTTTTCAACATAATCTCTTTTCAGCTCTATCCACTTTTCGCAGCGATGTTCAATAGGTTCGATACCCTTTTCATAATAAGAATTGTCAATCAAGCTCCTCGTAATAGCCATTAACTCATAATAGCCGAAATCACGTCTTCATTGTTGGAAAATCGTTGACCAGCGAGCCATTTTTTCAAGTTGGGACACAGAAAATAATCCGAGGGAGTTAAATCTGACGAATAGAGTAGATGAGGAAGCAATTCAAACTATAATTCTTTAATTTTGGCGATTGCAATAACGGATGTGTGAGTGGTGCATTGTCTTGACGGAACAACACTTTCTTCTTAGCCAAATGCGTCCGTTTTCGCTTAATTTTTTCGCTCAAATGTTGTTAATAAGTTCGCATAATACTCGCCGTTGATAGTTTTCCTTTTTCAAAATAGTCGATGAAAATTATCCCATACGCATCCCAAAAAACCGACGCCATAATCTTGTCTGAAAATGGTCTTTGCCTTCTTTGCAATCGGTTCTCTTTTTGAGTCCATTGTTTTGACTGTTCTTTTATTTCGAGTGGGAAATGGTGGACTCATGTTTCATGAATGGTTATGAAACGGCGCAATTCGGCTTTATTTTTGCGAAAGATTGCCAAACACTCAACTGAAACAACTTCACGACGCTGTTTTTGTTTCATTATGAGCAAACGCGACACCCATCTTATGCACAGATTTGTCATCTCCAAATTTTCAGTTCATATGCGATGTAGTGCACTTTTTGAAATGCCTACCATGATTTCATAAGTAATAATATTGGAACTTTGTATAAATATCTTACTCATATTCGAAGTAGAATTATTATATTTCTTTAAAAGTTTATATTTAAATTAGAAACATCTATGCGTATTTAATTATTGTTACTATTATTTTACAAAGTTAAAAGAAATTCACCAATGTATGTTTAGTTCTTATTAAAAAAATATTTAATGTTTGGTCCGTTATATATTACTTATTTTATTGATCTATTGTCAACATCAAATATTGATCTTCCATATGATAAATTAATTTAAATTATTTTTGTAATATCTAAAATAACAAAAAAATAACTAAAGTAAATGCATATATTAGTGCGTTTGATTATCTCTCTCTCCCCCATCTCTCTCTCTCTCTCTCTCTCTCTCTCTCTCTCTCTCTCTCTCTATATATATATATATATATATATATATATATATATATATATATATATATTATATATATATAGTAACAGGGTGCTAGGTAATCAAAGTACTAAATATGAACTTCGTGTATATCTTCCAATTCACCTAGTCCTGTTGCTATGAATATAAAAAATAATTTATTTAATTTGGCCGGAAGCAATGAGTAAAATAATTTAATTTATAAAAAATTATAAAATCATTATAAATATTATTTATTATTATTATCTCTATATTTTTATATTTTATTATTTTCTCAGTAAGAAATTATTCTTACGGCTCCTCAGTTTTATCCTTGGCAGTGGATTTTATAAACATTTCAACCTGATTTATTTAAATATTTCATCAATAACTTATTTATAAAATCCTCCACCAGGGGTTGACACCTTGTCGCGTGCCTCTTGTAGGCCGGTGTGGAGGCACGTCTGGGTATCTGAGCGGCTGACCCGGCAATGGTCTGAGAGAGTGCAGCCCTGCCTTAGGGCGGGCTGGGTGGCAAAAAGGTGTTAATGTGACAAACCGCCTCTCGGGCGCCAGAGTAACCACTCCGGCGGGATCCTTGAATAAGGAACACGCGTAGGTCTCTCTCGCAGCCGGAGCTGGGCCTCGGGACTCTCGAAAACAGCCAGGTGGACACCCCAGAAGCCAAGGGCAACCCCCTATTACGTTCGGAAGGAGGCGCAATGGGTATTATATCCAACCGCCAAACCCAAGGTGGGAGCCATCGTGCTGAAGGGTACCGAATTTGTCGCTGGGGTAGTAGCGGTCGCAAACGATGCCTCGGGAACACCGGGCGACCTTCCCGAGTATTTAGCCCCCAACATTAAAGAGCTGTGGTATACAGATGACTCTAAATGTCAAAGGGGTGCAGGTGCAGGAGTGTACCAAAGAAGTAACAGAAAGGGCACAAGTTTCCCTTTGGGGAAGTACCCTACCGTTTCTCAAGCTGAGCTAGTGGCAATCCTGCAGGGAGCTGAGATGGCTGCGGAAGCGGCCCTTGACATCGAAATATGCCTCTGCTCACACAGTAAAGGCGGACTACAAGCTTGAAGCAGTTACACAACTAGATCCAATCTGGTCAGGGACTGTTTCGAGGACCTCAATAGACTGGCGAATAAGGCAACGGTCACGCTACTAGGGGTACCAGGCCATTATGCAATTAATGGGAACATGGTAGCGGATGACCTTGCCCAAATGGGAGCTAGAACTCCCTATAGCGGCCCTGAGCCGGCTGTAGGACTCTGCAACACCCTCATCAAGGGGGAGATAGAGAGGTGGATAACGGAAGAAAACAGCCGACTATGGGAGACAAATGGAGAGTGCCAGCAGGTTAAAGCCTTCACCTCCACAAGTAACATAAAGGACTGGACCAGGGTAATCCTTGGCCTCAGTAGAAGAAGGGCAAAATTACTCATCGTGATCCTCACAGATCACGGTAAGATTAACGCCCACATGTGCAGAATAGGTCTCGTGAGAGACCCCTTCTGCCGCTTTTGCTACACAGAGGATGAAACCCCCGAACATCTTCTGTACCACTGTCCAAATATATCTGAGAAAAGGCGGCGACATTTGGGGGCTGCCTACTTGGAGATTGAGGACATTAAATCCAGTATGACGACCGGAATAATTTCATTCTGGGAGGCTTGCCGTTTATAGCGGCAGCTCGTCAAGGGAGGGACACCAACTTCTTAAAATAAAATAAAATAAATAAATAATAAAATATTTATAAAATACAATTTTTTTGTACCAAGGGTACCGCGGAGGTGGCAGGGTCCGAAAATCGCTTCAAAATATGAGTAATCTTATTATATTTTTATATAAGGAATAAAGAAATTATTGTGTTATTAATTTTTATTAAATAAACAAATATTTATAATCGTAATATATATATATATATATATATATATATATATATATATATATATATATATATATATAATATATATATATATATATTTTTTCTAAATTTAATAATATATTAAGATAAAAATTGCAACATAATATACGTAATTATCTTGTAAATTTTTTCATAGTAAAACAAAAAAATGTTCCTGTACCTGAAAAATATTTATAGAAAATATATTTCTAAAATGTTCCGAAATAAATTAACAAAAAATAAATTACTTTAATTGTGCTTCTGTCGACTGTATTTAGATAAATTAATAAATATTTTTATTGGTCTTACAGTCCAATTAAATAAATTAGAACTAATACATAATAATATCAATATATATTTATATCAAGATTAGTACATATCAATATATAATTAATTGAAAATTATAATGACAGTCAGACTGTCCTTGTTTCAAATGACCCCCGTAGACTAATTTGAAATAAAAATATATTAGCTGAAAAAATTCTTTATTAGTGAAGTGAGGATTGAGGATTGTTTTTATTACATGTATATATCGAGTAAGTTAAGTTTGAGTCGATGGGAATGAGTGGACATGATAGTAAATAAAAATACACCATACGTTCACGTTAATTACTTACTTAGTAATACTTACTTGATTCGGCGTAAAAACGCCTTCGAATTAAGGGGGAAACCCGAATCAAGCGTTTGAATTTATTTTAAGTTAAATTATAATTGTTATTGACAATACTAACAAAGAGAGTTAATAAATAAAACGAACAAAACGAGAGGTATAAAGGCGGTCAACAAATTATCTTATCACGACATACTATAAACGCCATATGCAGTTCCGACATGGCGTACTATAAACGTCGTGTTTCCATACGTTTTTCAGGCATGCACCTGCCGCCCCTTACTAGCTGTTCTGAACGCATTTCCCTTTTTCTTTTGAATCCAATAAAAATGTTTTATTTTTTTTTAATTTCTTTTTTTTTATTTCAAGCAAATACTAAGCGAACAAAGATTAACAGAGGCTTTCAAACATTTCGAGCTGGCTACGGCTTTTCATCAGGGACTAAACTAAACCTTATATTAATATTTTAATTTATATATACCTCTATATGAATTAATATGAATTATTACATTTCTTTTGATTTTGTGAATATGGATATTTTGGAACATGTTATTAGTAATATGGAAAAAAGGAAGAGTCTTGAAAGTATTCACATTTTAAGGAATTGAAATAATGTGAATTTAATGATAAAGTTAAGTAAATTAGTAACATTTATCATTTTTTATTAAATTGATTGGTTTAGAACATTTTGTGTAGAAGGGGGATTGTATATTCAAATCACTAAATTTTTAGTTGACTGGGGATAGGGGTAGATATAAATTAGAATATTAATATAAGGTTGAGTTTAGTCCCTAATGAGGAGCCGTAGCGAGCTCGAAACGTTGGACAACTTCAGTCAATCTTCAATTGGGTAAACGTGGTGGGGACAGTAAGATTTAACTTAACTAATAAAGAATTTTTTTCAGCAAATATATTTTTATTTCAGATGAGTCTACGGGGGTGATTTTAAACAAGAACAGTCTGACTGGCATTATAATTTTCAATGAATTATATATTGATATGTATTAGTATTCATATAAATATATATTGATATTATTATGTATTGGTTTTAATTTATTTAATTAAACTGTAAGACTAAGAAATATTTATTAATAATAATTATTTTTTTTATATTTAATGTTTCATTTCAAAAATTTAATTCATATTGTTGGAAACAAAACAACAAGGGAACATTCCGGAGTAGACAAAAAACAATACTCCCTTTTGAATATAGATAACAATAAAAATAATAATTAACAATAGAAACATTTTATTTTTTTACTATTAGTTTTATAAAATAAAACAAGTGGTAAAATAATCATCGCAACAAACTAACGTAATAGCAGAAATAGTTTTGATGAATACCATAGTCATAATAGTGATAACCATCTGCCATCATACATAATAGAGATCAAATGTCTATCTTTATGATCCCTTTATATCTCATTATGTACAAAATTCACATATAATAATTTGTGACGGGGATCACAAGTGCCGCTAACGCTTGCTGTGTCACGTCCCTATTTTCTCTATCCCGTCATAGCCTGTGTAAATATGTGTAAGTGGCAGCCCACTATTCTCTTTCTCTCTCTCTTCCCTGACTCCGCGCGCGCATCAACGGCCTCGGCCTACGCACCGCGCCTCGTGACGTTGCAGGTCTGTCACCGTCCGAGAAGTAACATAATTAAAAACATTCGATTTTACTTGTCCCTCTTCTTTATCCTTTCTCCTTGACCTGACGCGTCCTCGTGCATGCGACATTTCGCCTCTCGTGAACCGCCCCTCTCCCTCGCCGAGTCGATTCGGGACTAAGCCCAGCCGGGCACACCTGCAACGGCCGTGTCTGCCGTCCTCGTGTTCGAGGCAGACACACGCACCGTTACATGGCGCCCAATGCGATCTCGGGATCGCACAAACTGTTATAGTATATGAAGTTTATAAAAATTTAAAAAAAATAGATATACATGTAGTATATTATATATCAATTTTGTTGTTAATAGCTACTGCCCAGCCGAAATTCGCAAGTTATGCATAAACTAAAAATTACTTATATGATATAATCTAAAATTATAGCTATATGGAAAAGTACAAATGCACTATGCGCCGAGAGTGCTTACGTCTTCGAGCCGGTAACGTAAACACTCGTAGTCAACACCACTGCCAGTCAGACGAATGATGCTGAAAAGCAGCACAAACTTAATCCGAATGCGAGAATATAAGATTTGTGCAGCTTTTCAAGCAATACTGATATTAATTTAGACACTTGCATAGACATTAATTTATATAATGTTTTATATACTAATTTAATTTATGTTAATCTAGAATTGATTATTAATTTCATTTATAATATGACATATAATGACAACGTTAATGTCAAATAATAAAGTATAATTAATATAAATAATAATGAAATGCTAATATAAGTCGAACACGTAAATTTAGATTCGATATTATAATATACAACATATATACACAACATTGTAGAATATTTTCGATAATCTCGTTATACACTTTCTAATCGTAAATGTATTCTTACACTAATTTATGAATACACATAGGAATCGGTAATATATATTTTACCACCAAAAATATATGTGTATGGTAATTTATTATAATAAATATAAATAAGGATAATATTTTATTTTATATAAATAAAATAAATTTTACACATAAAAAGCATATCACGACAAGTCAAACTATATAGTCGCGACACGACAAATATAAAAATTGTGAAGTCGCCGACCTGTGTATACACACACACAGACCACTGACACTCTACGCTATACATGCGGGTGTACGGGCGTACTTACGACTGATGTAAAATTTATTTTTCTTTAATGCGTTTTCACTTTTTGGTTTTTTTTTTGTATTTTTGTATTTTTGTATTTTTGTATTTTTGTATTTTCGGAAAATATAAAAACGAAATTTTGATTATATTTTCAAAATAATTTTTTTTCCTTTTCCCTTCTCGGAAAAATCAAAAAGAGGTTTTTTTGTGTAGAACTTTTTTTTAGAAAATCAAAAATTCGAAAGTGAAAATTTTTGAAAATTTTGAAAAATAAAATTCTTTCAAAATTACAGACTGAGAAACAATAAACTATTTTCAGTTTTTCCTTGTACTTTTGCCGTGAGAATAAAATTTTTGTTCTTATATATTTTTTTGCGTTAGTCGCCTATAATTTTTGCGATTTCGATTTTTGCGCCGTCGCTCTTGCGATCCATTGTCACTTGACACTACAGAGTTTCATCATTTGCCACATAAATGTGTTTTCTACTTCATTTTTTTCTTTTTGCTCAATGAAATCAACGAATAATAAATAATTTAATAATCAGTAAAAGGAATAATAATTAAAATCTATACATTTTACAAATTATTAGTAACAGATGCAATTGAAGAGAACAATTGAGAGATTATCAAATACCATGTTAATTATTAAATTAAATAATAATTAATTAAATTTTATCAAAGAATAATTAATAAAATTTTGTTAAGCAATGAATGAAATTATATAACAGTGAGAAATACCGTACAATAAATAAATCCACACTTACAATTAAATTTAATCCAAACGCTAAGACGTTTTAAATCAACCTGATGAAAATTTTAATATTGGCAATGTCAAAGTTGATAAGTCAATAACGATCACATAAACATAACAAATCAAGTACTGATTATAAAATTTTAAGTTAAAATATATTCTAAAATTCTAAAAATGGGATTATGTCTGAATATATTTTGCTAAGAAATAGCGTGTCTTCTTTTTTATTAACAATATGTTTGATATAACGTTGTATAAAAAGCATTTCAGACAAAGTGCGTTTTTTTAAATTATTGTCACTATCTAATATATTTACATTATCCCAATTAAAGGTGTGTGAATAATCTTTACAATGTATATTAATAAAAGCGTCAGAATTGTTATTTTTTTATGTTCGTAAATACGATCTTTTAACTGTCGCTTAGTTTCACCTATATATAGTGTATCACGATTTTTACAATTAATTTTATATAATACTTCAGTTTTTACTAATTTTTTTGTTTTGTCTTTTCCTAATTTTATGATATTATTGAGTTTATTATTAATAATTGGCAGTGTTGAAATATTAAATTCTTTCAATTTTTTATAACAGTTTTAAAAAAAGGCGGGGTTCATAAAAGGTAACGGTATAATAGTTAAACTAGATCTATTATTATTTTGATTATAAACGATATGCAAATTATTATTAATATTATTATTATTATTTTGATTATAAACGATATGCAAATTATTATTATTATTATTATTATTATTTTGATTATAAACGATATGCAAATTATTATTATTATTATTATTATTATTATTTTTACTATAGTTACATCTAATATAATTTTTTCTATAGTTTATGTTTATTGTAAAATTATAGAGAGTAACCATTTGTTTGTAAAATATTTTTTACTATGTCAATGTTCTTCTTATGAAAACTATTGTGTGATAATAATGAAGCTCTGTCAATCACATTAAAATTAATGTTTCTTTTTTATTGAATGGAGTGATTAGAAGTAAATTGTAAAATTCTAGTCGAAGAAGTCGGTTTTTGGTACCAATCAGTAATAAGGTATTCGTTTTTCCTAGTAATAGTAAATCTAAAAAATTGATTTTTTTATTATTCTCAATTTCATGTGTAAATTTTAAGTTTTTATCTTAATTATTGAAAATATTGCATAGTATGGTCATAATCTCTTTTTTGACACAAATTAGTGCATCATCAACATATCTAAAATATATTAATGGTACACAATTATGACTATTTTTTAAAAATTTTAAGACATTCTGTTTCTAAATCATCCATGATCAAATTAGAAAACAATGGAGAAATTGGAGAACCCATAGGTGATCCAAAAATTTGTTTGTAAATTTTATTATTAAAACTAAAAAAAGTCTTGTCAAAAAGAAATTTGGTGTAAGTAATAATATCATTGAATGGTATTTGACACCGACTATGAATCAAATGGGCTTTTTTTCCAAACCCTGGATTACTAAAGAACATGGTATGTTATTGAAAAAAGAACATACATCTAAAAATAATAATATATAGTCCGATGGTATAATAATATTCTTAATTGTTTTCTACTAATTCAAAACTATTGTTAATATGTGATTTTGGTAGTGGAATTACAGATTTTAAAGCACTGAATAAAACTTTTGATAAAAAGTGGGTTGGACTATTTACAGTAGAAATAATAGGTCTTAATGGAATATCTTATGTACATTAGGTAGACCATAGCATTTTGCTAATAAACAATTAGTTTGAGTAAATCCGTTTTTATGATATTGTTTTGGTAACATTTTATTATTATTTAGAATAATTTAATTGTACTTTTATTATTTAGGTCTTTTAAAATATTATAGACTTTAGACTGTAAAGATTTTAATGGATTTTTATTTATTGTGACATATACATTATTATCTTTCAGTAAGCTCTCCATTTTTTTAATATATTGGTCTTTTTCTAAGCAAACTGTTAAATTACCTTTATCAGCTTTTGTACGGAAAATATTTTTATTTTTTTGAAAAAATAATTTTGTATTTTCTAATTTTTTATTTATGATTCTATCATTTGAAGATATGTGTTTTTGTTTATTTTTACTACAATGTAATGTATTGACGATAATTTTTCTTATATTATTCTTAATATTTATATCAATGTCTAACATGTTCAACCTATGTTCTGTATTTTTTATTGTAAGTAATATGTCTATATTGTTTATTGTAGATGTATTTATATACATATACATATATACACGAGGGCGAAAACAAAATTATCTATTTATTATCATAAATTTTATTCAATAATAATAAATTTAAATACAATAACAATTTAATTGAATAACAATTAAAATTTATTTCTTTTCTCTTTAATTTCTTTTCTTCTTTCATGACAAAACATACAAATTTTTTTTTGTTGGGTGTTCTGTGGGTCGTAAGAACCGTTAAATAAGCATCAGTCAAGGGATTAGTCACTGGCATTATTTAATTCATTAACGAATTTGATGCCCACTAATTAATTAACTAATTAATAAATTCTCTCTTCTAAAAATTTTTTTTTGAAATTCTTAATTGTTTGTTTAATTAATTTTTGCTGCTTTTGCTGTTTCTTCAATTGCTGGAGTATTACCGGTAAATTTGTCGTGCATTTAGTTAATTAATTAATTTAAAAATTTATTTAATAATTTTAATTAATTAATTTTGAATTTCTCGTCTCTTTTTTTATAAATAAAAAACAAATTTTGGTTTTCTTGTTTCTTCTCTCTTTCGTTTTCCGTCAATTAAAAAGATAAATTATGGCAAACCCTTCAAACGACTTTGATAACTTGTTCCAAATCCTATGCGAGGAGGACACAGACATCATAACAACAAGTTGGAATTAAAAAATGATGGTTCCTTATTTCAAAGGACTGCCAGGCTATACCCTAGACTGGTAGGAAACTATAGTCAGGGATTTTATGGAATGCGAGAGTGGAGGCGATGCCGCAAAAGTACGCGTGCGTAGAAATAAAAAGTTATTAAAAATAATGAGAATCTCGACAATGCGTGACGCAACAAAAACATATTCTAAATAACATGGAAGCGATATACGCCAAGTAAGCTGATAAATCAGCTGACACACAGCAGGCTCGGGAAGTTAATCCGAGCACAGGCCAAAGACGTAGCACAACAGCCTCCGATCAGCAAATGAAAAACTTGATCGATTTTCATTTACATCGTTATGGTATTGCGTTATGGTATCGCAAGATCTTTGAGAATTTTGCAACGCTTTCTAAGCCTCTCACGCGATTTACCAAGAAGAACATCAAGTATCGTTGGGGAGAAGAGCAGCAGCAAGCCTATGAGCAAATCCGTGCGCTCGTCACATCTGCACCAGTCCTCTCTCGCCAGCAACTTCGGACTAAGCTCCGTGCTCACGAAATCAATTGATGGCGTGGAGCGCGCGGTTTCCTGCGCTAGCCGCACGATGAGTGCGACTGAGCGTAATAATTCGGTCACCGAACGTGAGTGCCTCGCTGTGTTATGGGCTGTAACGCAAGCCCCTGCGAAGTCCCGTAACAGCGAAGCCGTCTGGTATAGTGGCGTAAAACTGGTAAAGCGAAAAGCGAATCGCCCCAGGAAAAGCCAGTGCTCAACAGTGGGACCAATAGCGGGATCAATTCCCCCGTCGCGCTTGGGCCCAGACTCGAGCCCGCCAACAGGCCGCCTAGGTGCCGAAACTTTTCACACTTCAACGCACCGGCGGAACTCTTCTCACTACTATTCTATCGTCCACCACGTCGAGGGGTCTCCCTTGCATGCGTCGTGCCACGTAGGCCGCCAGAGGTTCAAGAAACGTTTTCTTTCCTAGGGCCAACAGGTGGAAGCGCCACTGAGCGTGGAAGCCGTTTTCCGGCGAATGGAGATCCATGAAACGGATCCCCGGTCTACCAGCAGCCCCCAGCGCCCGTGGGCGCCGACGACTCTGCATCGGAGAGGAGCCAGCAGCCAACGACCAAGGAGTCAGAATCGACGCCCCGTCAGCCAAAGGCCTCCCTGTCTGGCAGTATCCAGGCCTTTTCCCGACGGCTAGACGAGGTTTACTTTCGACGTCAAGACCTGGAGGCTGAGAAGGCGAGCACCCTTTAAGAGCTGCACAAGTTCATGTAAAGGGCTCCGCCCGGCCACGGGAGCTAGTAGAACTCGGGGAGGTTGACTACCTTTCCTGGGCTGAACAACGGTGGAAGGTCACCACTGGTAAGAAGCGGACGGAGAGGTAGAGAAGCTCAGGGGCCGTGAATGAGTCGCGCGCCGGACAACGAAGAAGTTCCAGGCGGCATGCCGCCTGGAGATACACCGTCTCCGGAACGCGATGATGCAAACCACCCTTCCGGCCAATCCTTAACCAGTAGAAAGCGCGCGCCCCTCGGTCATGCAGGCGTTCCAGGCCCTTAAAGCCTTCCGGGCCAACATCGCCGTGAAGGCTCAGCGCTTGCAGCCGAATATCAATAGGGTGTTCGCCCTGCGAAAAACGATGGAAGCCAGGCATGAGCAGGATGCGTAGAATTTTCCGCAGTTTGCACCCTTTCGACTTCCGTGCTGCAACCAGTGTAAATTGGAGGGCGTGCGCCAGGGTCGGGATTGCCCCAATCAGCACAACCACCACGACTACGAGGGGCACACCCCCAGCCACACGGAAAAGCGTAGTCGCCCCAAGGAGCGAAACCGCCCAGTGCGAAATAAACCGCTGACGACGAACGAATAAGAACATTCTGCGCTCCAATATGTTTTACGACTAATAAATGAGCCCTCTAAAAACTGCCTTGTTTCGGAAGAGAGTTTTCTTGCCCGTCCTCTCGTTATCCAGACACTCCCCAGCTGTGCGGATTGAGCGCCCCAGCCCGGGGCTACCGACGAGCGGGAACACCGCCTCCTACGCTGCCGAGAGCGTGCTCCCGTGCATCCAGGGCTTGTCGCAGCCGCCTCCTGTCACCAACAAACGACACCGACGATATCGGCGCCCCGATTGTGAGTGGCAGCCCGCTGCTCTCTCTCTCTCTCTCTCTCTCTCTCTCTCTCTCTCTCTCTCTCTCTCTCTCTCTCTCTTCCCTGACTCAGCACGCGCCATCGCATCGACGGCCCCCGTCCTGCGCACCGCGCCTCGCGACGTCGCAGGGCTGTCACCGTCCGTCAAGTAACATAATTAAATACATATTCTATTTTACTTATCCCTGTTCTTTATTTTTGTCCTTGACCTGACGCGTTCTCGTGTTCGAGGCGGACACGCGCACGGTTACAAATTATATCTGAATAATACATAAATAAATCGTTTATATTATTAAAATAACTTAATCCGATTTAAACCCTGCAATCGTTTGGTGGAAAATGTTGGTGATTGGGTTCCACACAAAGATGGGTCGACCAGTGCCAGTACATTTAAAGCACGGAAATTTCAGACGTATTACTAAAGCCCGATAGAAATCAAGTCAATGAAAGTAATAGAAAAATCAGAAAGAAAACTAACTAAAGCAAATGCACTAGACAAAACTCTGCACAAGACAAAAGTCAACTACAGGCTCTCTGCGATATCTTCTTACATTTTATAACTGCAACCCAGCACAACTGCCCTCAAACACGCATAGCACGACAATCGTTATTACAAATAACCATATTGTCATACATAGCCATTCATAAATGCGAGAACTTCTCATGATTCAAGAATAATACTAACGGTGTAGCTCTATGACTGCAAGGCGCCCATTATCTAGTATCTGAAAAACATGCGACCATGGAAGATACCAATGAACACCTACAGCATGGTCCTTCCTAACACAACTGTATGACCGAGATTCAGAAAATATCGGAAACGGAGATTATATAGCGCCAAGTGCAATTAACTATAGAATTTTTGACACTTATCTAAAAGAAAAAAAATAATGTAGTATCAATTTCTGAGAAACCTTTCGAGCATACGTAGATAATTTCATTTAAAAGTTGCAAGACATAATCGAAAGTCTAGACATCCCCATAACTGTGATGTCGAAATAATACCGGATCTTTTATACAGAGATCTTTGCATATAGATAAAACCGCTGCACAAGAAATGTCTCTCGATCGATGACATGAAGTCAGTCTTAAGATGCCAATTTCACTTGACAAACTACAAGTTAGGGCTTGCAGAATAATTGCAGAGCAGAACATAAGGTATAAACCAACCCGTGGGATAATATCTAATACGCATGAGATTTCATAATGGAAGTTATCGCCACCCTTTACCTTTCGGCACTTAACTAGTTAAGATCTACAGGATATGGCAGGTCGAATTATATATGGTAATACGACGAGCGCGCTACCAGAACACGTAACGCTAATGGAGCTGACCACGTCCCTTGTGGTAAAGTGACATGAGAGACGGAAAAATTCACTGCGTCTCAATCAAAAGCATATTGAAAAATTCGTGAATGGATAACAAAACAGAATCTAAAATTATAATAAAAAATAATTAGCAAGCGACGTAGCCCTTACTTACCCTACCGCCACAATATAAGACAACAAAAAGAGCCTTCCTGAACTTGAAAATATTAGGGAACATATTTTCCACAATAGGCAATACAGGAATACGTAATCTTACATTAGGCCCTAACTAGAAAAACTGATAAAAACTGCAATAATATAAATAAGAATAAGTATCAATAAAGTCATAAATTAAATCGCCAGCTCCACTCCTTAACGTCCAAGAGTATATTTTTTGGGAACTTTTGCAGCTACAAAATTCATTATGTTCAAGTTTTGGAAAAAACGTTTTCTTATTTAAAATTTAATGCTCTTTCCGAATACGGCCTCAAAATTCATAAAAATAGAATAATGAATAATTTAGGAATTATTATTCTTAAAAAATACGAATCTCGTAGAAAAAAGATTATTTGATTTAAAAGTTTGTATTGAGAAATCAATTATTGATCAATCTAACCACTTAATTTCGTGTCCATCGAACATAATCTTTATGACGGTTAGGCTCGAAATTCAAATTCAACATGGTGGAGACCAATATCACTCGAAAAAAAATGGATAAACATTGCTCATATTCACTTAAATTAGATCAACTTTAGAAAAAAATTTATAGAGCAAAAAGAGATTGTAATTGGCCAAAGAACACTTATTTTTATTTCTTCAGAATATGTGAAGGAAATTTTAGATTGTTAAATTTAGCCATTGTCAGCAAAATTAAAAAATGGTCAAAAAAAATGACGAAAAAAATTAATATGTATGATTTCGCTAATAGAGACTAGAAAATCACTTTTTATTTTATAAAATTTTTCATGAAGTTGATATTTTTTCAAGTACAAAAATCACAAATTTTTTTACTGCAGTGATTAGTAAAATTTTTACTGAATGAAAATCTATTTTATTTAACAATTTATTAAGCCAAAAAATGATCAGAATTAGCAGAAGTAAACTGTTATTGATATAACTACAATATCTGTTAAGCGAAAACTATCACATCCCCATTACTTTTACACCAGGAAGTTGACATCAGAGTCTTTTATAAACTATTTTTATTTAATTATTGTTAGTTTAACTTCTGATTTATTTTTTATTCTTTAGAGCCAGGTAATATTTATTTAAAATTATTGACTGAATGAGAAATTTCGAAACAGTTGGTATATAGATATTGTTGACATTCGCTTCAAAATTTATGGGTTCTGGACGAACATGTTGGAAAGTTTGAACAATTTTTTTAGTTTTAATTGTTTCATGTGAGTATCGTTGTAAACTATTCTTTATTGTACTACATTTTGATAGAAATGTGAAAATTTACTAGTTTCATTAAATACTAAATTCGTAGACCTGATAGATGCATGTCTACACCAGCCATAAAGTTGTTATACTTTTTGAAAGCTTTAGAGCAAGGCATTTCTTAACTTTATCATGTTTCTGGTTGTCGAATCTAAATGATTCATTCCTACAATTATTGAAAGTAAAGAAACTATTCTGAAATCCAAGACTCTGACAAAATTAATTCACTTTTTTCTATTCCTTAGCAAAACATATTCAGACGTAATCCCATATTTAAAATATTTCTGACAGAAATTTTTACATCAGCCAGATTTTGCTCGAACCGGCTATCGAGCCATACGTCAGCCAGGTTTTGCTGGAACCGACTATCGAGCCGTACATCAGCTGAAGTGGCTGAAACCGACTATCAAATAATAACTAAATTACTATTAAAGAAATAGATACAGGGAAACGCGTACTTAATGTCTTCAACGGATTCTTACGTAAAGAATCAATGCGAATATATGCCATGAACTATTGACGCACGACAATACTTGAAACAAAAACTCGCCCTGAAAACGAAAGAACGAAACTAATTGAACCGGACTATACGACCGATTGATCTATAATGCCCAATCTATCGTTCAGTGCATTGCTCAGACCTTTGCCCCTGCTCTTTAACGTGCGACATCTCGAAAGCGCTGTCCCGAGATGTCGCGCCATCGCATTATATTACGCTTTAACATAACAAAATGTTTCGTCGATATAAAAACTACAAACTCGCAACGCGACAATGTTCGTAAAAAACAACCTGACTGCCCCCCACCACCTTCAATTTAGAATCATATTGGTGTTCGACATTTTGAACCGCTACGGTTCATCCTCAGGAACTAAACTAAATTGAAAAACTCAGCTTATTACTTTATATACCCCATCCACACCCTAAATTTATTAGTATAACATTTATAAGACCCCGCTTTCTTAACTTAAATGCGAAATATAAATTTCATATTAATATGATATGATTAAATGTTGTCCAATTTACTTGACTCTAATATTAAATTGACATTATTTTGATTCTTCAAAATGTGAATATTTTCAAGAGATTCTCTTTTATATTTATTTTAATACCTTATTCTATAATATTTACATTTTCAAAATTTAACTTTGTTCTTTTAGACCGGATATATCATTCATGCTGCGTAAGCTATATTGATGTTCATATATTCTTTGTTTTAGGTATCTTCTCATTTCCAATATAATATTTGTCACAATCTTTACAATTTATTTTGTATACCACTCCTGGTTTTAAAGATTTATCATCCTTATCTTTACAATTATGAAATAGCTTTCTAATATTATGATTGTTTCTAAAGTAAACTTGAATATTATGCTTTTTAAATGCACTTCTAATTCTTTCGGATAATACTTTTAGATATGGTAATAGTACGATTTTATTATTATTATCCCTCTTTTCCATATTACGTTCTTTAGTACTCTGTAATCACTTTATATAGTCTATTGCATAATCATTGTTAATGAATATCTCTTTAACTAATTTTAAATTATCTTTTCTAAAATCTTTGTGTGATAATTTGATTCATCTATTAATGACTCCCTTTACAGTACTTATCTTGTTTCCGAATAGATGGCGTGAGTTAAAATTTAAAAACCTACCTGACCATGTAGGTTTTCTGTACCAATTTAATTTTACTCTGTTATTACTAACTCTAATAACATTGACGTCCAAAAAACTTAATTTATTGACTAATTGTAAATTCTTTATATATTTAATTCTATAATGGATGGAATTAAAAGCATCTATCATTTCGTCTACACACCTTTCTGGTACAATTGTAAAGATGTCATCAGCATATCTTTTATAGATAATTGGTTCAAAATTCAACTTATTTAATGCAATATTTTCTAATTTGTTCATTGCCAAATTAGTAATAACTGGTGATAAAGGTAATCCCATTGGACAGCCATATTTTTATTCATAAAAATTATTTTGAAAAGAAAAAATATTGTTATTGAAAACTAAATTTATTGCCTTTATAAATTCATCTTTTGTTAATTTTATGTGTATGTTAATTTCTGACCACTTTCTTCTATAATTTCTTTAAATAAATCTAATAGTATATTTGTAAATAAAGATACTACATCCAATGAAATCATCTTATAATTATTCGGAATATTAATATCTTTAACTGCTTCATAAAAACTCCAACTATCTTTAACATAAGAGTTGGTTTTTTCCAACGATCTTAACTAATATATTTAATAAATGTTTAAAAGTAATTTCATTAATGTAAGATTTATTTTTGCATTCGTTTAGTAATTCTTTCAATTTATTTTGTAGGCTATTAATATGAGAATTTTCAATTTTCTTGTAAGTTGTGTTATTCTCTAACATCATTGTAATTGTGTTAATTTATTTTTTCTTGTCAGATGCTACAGTTACATTTCCTTTATCTGCATTTTGAAATATAATATTTGTGTTCTCTTTTAAATTTGTGTTCTCTGTTGGCTGTTTTGTATTCATGTATAGTGTTACTATTTATATAATTTTGAAATCTATTTTCTTATTTAAAATTATTAATAACCTTCACTAATGAGGTTCTACATTGTTTTTTCACATCGTTATTGCAACTAGCAATACTATTTTTTACGTCAGCGATGATTTCTTTAACAGAGAATTTGTTATTTGAATAAGATATTCCAAATATTGCACCTTTTGAAAGGATATTTACAACTTCTTTTTGGATGGTAATATTTGTTAAATTTGTAAACCAATTTTAATTATTATTATAAATATTATTTGTGAGTAATGAGTGTTTTATATTTTTTAAATGTTCAAATTTACTTTTCAGTTTATTACTTTTTTCGTACATTATTTTATTAACGTGTCTGTTTTGAACTAGAAAGAATTCTTTTAAATCATCATTTTCTAAGTATCTATTTAAATATTCTTCTATTTTTAATGAAGATTTTAATAATTGATAAATTTCATAATTTTTATTTCTGATTTCTAAATTTATTCATTTGTCTTGATAATAGAAAATATTTCTTTCTAAATCATAAGAGACTCTTTTATCGTAATTTCTAAAAAAATCTTTATTTTGAAAATTTTTATTTATATATATCGGAAAAATGTTCGATTTTTTGCATCTAAGTAAAAAAGTAAGTTGTTCTTTAATTGTTATAACATTTAAATTTATTTTTATCCATTTTGAGCGATTCTCTTTAACAATCCAGCCATATTTAAAATAAATTTCACTAAAATATAACTTACGTTTATAGACCGCATAAGAAATTACAATTAAAAATTGTACTTATGTCGACTGTTCTGAATTAAATTAATAAATATTTTTAACAGTTTTTATAATATAATATATTAGCTAAAATAATAAGAGTCAGACTGTCCTTGTTCACCCCCGTAGAATCTGAAATAAAACTTAGTACTACTAATAAATAATATTAAAAATTAAAAATAAAAATTAAATAATAAATAAAATAAAACAAAAATAATAAATAAAATGAAATAAAAATAATAAAAGCAATATTCTATATTAGTAAAGGATAACCGGACTGCCCCCATCACCTTAAATTTAGAAACACCTTGGTGTCCGATGTTACTAACCGCTATGGTTCATCTAAACTAAATTGAAAAACCCAGCATGCTACTTTTATGCCCCATCCCTACTGTATTTAGACAATTATATAGGGTTTTAAAAACTATGGGCATCCTGAATAATTTGAAAGTAATTAATTTTAGAGCAACAACTTAAATACAAAAGTTTTCGAATTTTTTCTGGCCTTCAGATACTGACTTTGTACTGAACCGTAACAATGATATTTGTGGTCATTCAACGTTCAACTAGGTTTTTCCAAATAGTACCCTCTATTTCGATAACGGATGTGGAAAGAGCCAAAAATTTTACTTTCATTACTTTCAGCTATGACTTTAACTACGTCTCTGATCACGACCTTGAAAATCATTCCAGAAAGAAACACGATTTTCCAAATAGGCACTCCTATTTGTGATTGTGGATTTGGAAGCAGTAGTAAATTTTACTTACAACTATGACCTTATCCATAATCATACACTTATCCTTGAATAGATCTTTCAAATTGATTTCCAAAAGATTTTATTTTAGAATTTTGAAAAATTATAGCTATTGAAGCTATCTAAGATACATATCAATATCAGTCTAATTTTGAATGACTCTTTATATTTTTAGAAAATCTTGTTTTTTATTTTAGATCCACCATCTTAGATTATGAATTTTCGAAAACTGATTTCAAATTCGTAACTAGCGGTCTCAAAAACTTCCGCTTACCAAATTTGGCGTAACAAGGTTGGTTTTTGAAAATCTTCCGTTAAATTTAAATCAAAATTATCATTTATCATCGTATCTTAGATTATTCAAAATTATAGAAAAAATATTTTTAGAATGTTTTTGAAAGTGTGACCTTGAAGAAATTATTTAATTTAATTATAGAGGTTTTCGAACTACAATTTCTTGTAATAGTCAAAGCCGAAAACTTCAACGGAGGAAATGAAATAAAAATATAATCATTATACAATGAAGTAGAATCGCATCCCTTCGTTATCGAAACTTCACTTCTATCTGGATAAAGGGAAAGACTCAGAGAGAAATATCGCGTACGGTTGTCAAGTTAAAAGAGTGCAAAGCTTGAATGAATGGAACGCTACTACTGCACAATTGTGCAAAGTGAACATTTGCAACGTTAAATCTTTCTGTTTTTCGTTTTTACACAATTCATGACTTTGTGATTGTTTATAAATTCCAAAATCTTATTTACTTTTATACAATTTGAACATTTCCTGTAATTCTCTCTGCAAACGAATAAGTTGGGTTCGATGAAATGGTTCTCTTATATATAGACCACTGGTAAGCAGTTTGTAGTATATTACGCCCTTTTCTCACCATGTACAGAGCATATCCTTATTTACGTCATGTCTCTCGGCTTCAATACATACGGCGCCCAGTTTTTAACCTTTGGACTAAATCCCAATGCTTTTAGACACAAGACAACGGCTTATTGCGTGAACCCAATAATGGAGCAAGTTCTTTTTGAATCTGACAGTGCTCCTCATCCAGCAAAGCATCTAATTTCTCGTCTTCAAAACTTTTTGGCTTTCCAGAGCGATCGTTGCCTTCAACTTCAAAATCACCACTTTTGAACCACTTGATCCACTTACGGCACGTCGATTCACCAATATATTCCACTCCATAAGTTTCCAAAAGCAAACGATAGGCCTCAGCCGCACTTTTCCTCATATTAAAGAAGAGGTCGCGCTTCCGGTAATTGGCGTTTATTTGCCTGGAAAATTGCCGTGAATTTGCTTGATAAAATAATTGACATCGAAATTAATGCTCAAATATAATACTACAAAGTTGTTGACAGATACACAACCATAAATATAATACATGAGGTCTTACATTTCTGCCCGCAACCTAGTGATGCCATTTTTTGACAAACGTAGGAAACGTACTTTTACAACTAATATATATATATATATATATATATATATATATGTATGTATGTATGTATGTATGTATGTATGTATGTATGTATGTATATATTCATACATTACGATAAAACAAGATCGAAGATTTGGAGCTCAAATACGCGTGTGCTATGTATATGTGTATATACGTGCATGTCGGGACTTTCGAAGTATTTTGTTCTGGAAATATATTTTGATTTTAAATTTCAGTATATTTGGGAAAAATCAGAGTCATTGTACGGAGTCCAGAGAGCATCTTTGAAGATGAAATCCTATTTTGATCTAAACATAGATATAATTATTATCTGCTTACTAATTATTTTTTATATTAGAAGTTGAATGTATTTCTGTATAGTTGAATTTTAGTAATATTCCTAATAGTACATTTTCAGTATTATTAATTAAACAAAAATAATTACTTACCAAACTATCCAAACTTCTCTCTACCTTTTCAAAAAATTTTCCAGTGGCTTCCGTTTCTGTTGTTTGAGAATCTATTACTGATCCATCAGTGTCCGAATTTGGAATTGTCTTTACAATTGCTTTCACAATAAGAGCCCCTGGGATAGGCGCTGTAGCTTGCAAGGCTTGTAAAACACGTCCAAGAAATTGTTGAGTAGCTGATTCATACAGATCAAATGCAATTTGGTAACCCATTAAAGCACAACCTTCAGATCCTTTACTTAGTCTGTCTAAAAGTTCAGCAACGGCTAAAGCATCATCCAAAAATATTAAACATTGGCACATACTAACGTAATCTGGAGTATTCAGATTTTTATATAAGGTAACCAGGCATCTTAGTACAGTATTACGGAAACCTCGATTTTGTATAAGACTCATTGCTACTTGAAATGCATAAGATAACATTCCGCTAATATCGTCCTAGGAAAACACAAATATGAAAGAATAAATAATTTGGCTAGTAAGAAAATATATATATGAAATTTTTTACTATAATAATTAAATAAACCATAAATTAGGTAAATAACTGCAAAATAATAAAAATATACTAATTCATGCAAAGTTAATTATAAAATACAAATAATTTAGTTAAAAAATATTCAAATTTCTTACTATATTATTATTAATTTATATATTATATATATTGTAGGAATAAGCGTTTCTCTCGGCGGTTTGTCCTGCACACACACACGTCTATGACATGCATGACCGAGTGCATGAGTAGATGCGCGCCGCTCGCGGCTACACAGTTCTGTAGATCATCTAATCGATCAGACGTGTTTTTCATTCGTATAATAAAGATCTGTATAGTAATCATTGTCTTATTCTTTATTGGTTTACTCTACTTCCTTCCTGTAATCCTACATATTTTAAAATAACGATTTAATCGACATCAACTATGAAGTCTTTATAAAGCTATTAACGATGGTATTCGGTTTGTTAAGAGTGCTTCATACTCCGATCGCAGCACCACGTTAAACTACAAGAATGGAAATAAAATTACTTGGTCGGCTCATTCTCTCAATTTTAAATGTAGATAGATAAAATTTTGTATAAATCTCGAGATATGCCTACAAATGGGACAGTTTCTAA
This sequence comes from Sycobia sp. Sy_11, assembly GCA_018907035.1. Taxonomy (NCBI): domain Eukaryota; kingdom Metazoa; phylum Arthropoda; class Insecta; order Hymenoptera; family Epichrysomallidae; genus Sycobia; species Sycobia sp. Sy_11. The sequence continues at coordinate 702,507 of JACCIC010000251.1, forward strand.
GAGTTTATAATAAACATTTCCCTAAGTAAGGTCAAAAAAATTAAAGAAAATTCATACAAATTTGTCTTCTGCTTCACATAGTGCTAGTGCTTTCAAATAAAGTAATTATTAGAAATTTTACGTATCGATTACATACATAATTTGAGTACCACCAATTGTAGGTCAAAATAATAATAAAGAAAATAAAATTTGTTTCACCGTTCTACGTATTGTACGAGCAAAATGAGACGTTGAAGTAAATATATATGGCGCGAAATCCCTTGTAATTGATAATTACTATTTTTGTAGATAAATGTTTTAGATAAATCAATACCGTGTATATATATATATATATATATATATATATATATATATATATATATATTGTAACGGTGCGCGTGTCCGCCTCGAGCACGAGGACGGCGGGCACGGCCGTTGCAAATTCGTGCCCGGCTGGGCTTAGCCCCGAAGGATTTCGGCAAGGGAGAGGGGCGGTTCGCGAGGGGCGAATATCGCGTTCAGGAATGCGCGTGAGGTAGGGCGGCTAACGGACCACACACGAAATAATAAAGAAATAAAAATAGTTAAAATTCCAACAAGATTTAATAACGCCGTGCGAACAAGACTACAACGCAGCGCCTATATATGAGGCGTGCGGGACGCAGGCCGAGGGTCGCCGGGGCGACGGCGCGCGGGGCGTTCGGGAAGAGAGAGAGAGAGAGAGAGAGAAAACAGGAGCTGCCACTTACAGCGAGTCGAGACTCGATGATTCCGCAGCGCGTAACCCCTGCAGTCGGGCGGCAGCAGCACCTTCCTTCGCCGGGAGCGGTGATGACTTCGGCGTCCGGAGACCCCGGGATGGGGCGGCTATTCCGCGGAGGCGGGGTCGGACGACAAGTCGTCCGCTCGGACTCTTGCCGGGCGCGTGTGCACCGCACACACCCACAACACTGTGGCACAGAACGGCGATCCAGTCAAGTACCCTCCCCGAAGACGAGGTACGAGACGAGGGAAACACTCGACACACCGTGTCGATTCGACACGGATTCAACACCGACCGAACTCGACCGTGGCGAGATGCCCAAGCGGAAAAATAACGTGCACGAAAGGCCGGTTGCGACGCGTGCGTGCTCTTCGCGGCTCTCTGTCTGTCTAAATCGCGCGCGTGGCTGTCTCTCCCCACTCCCCGCTCTCTCTCTCACTTACCTCTCCGCCGGTGGTTGTGTGTCGGCCTGAAACATACAAACGTTCTTACATATAAATATACAGATAAATATGTACATGCTACGACTGGAGAGAGAGCAACGGGACGGGGGAGGCAGGCGCACGCAGTGCCTGCGTTCCTCGTCACACGCCCCCCCTCCAGACGCTGGTAGCCGAAGCGTGACAGCTCGACCTAACCTCTCTCTCTCAGATCGACCATCGTGTCAGGATGAGGAACGGGGTGGCTGCGGTCTACCGCTGAGGATCACTGGGATGAGGAAGGGCGGGTAAAGAAGTCCCTTCCCTAGACGCAGTTGTTTTTGGAGGGCACCTTTATTCAGGATCAAATTACATGGTTATCGTATCTTTTTTTTCTTGCGTGGTGCCTCACTTGGTGTGGGCTGGTTTCGCTCCTTGGGGGCGATTTCGCGTTTCGGTGGCCCTGGGGGCGCGTCCTTCGTAGTCGGGGTGATTGTGCTGGTTGGGGCACTCCCGTCCCCGGCGTACGCCCTCCAGTTTGCACTGACTGCAGCTGGGTAGGCGGATAGGCGCAAACTGAGGCGCGTCCGACGCCGCTTGTTCGCGCCTGGCCTCCGCCGTCTTCCGCAGAGCAAACACCCGGTTGACGTGAGCCTGCAGGCGTCTCGCCTCCACCGCGGTGTTGCTGCGGAAGGCTTCGAGGGCCTGAGCGGCCTCGACAACCGAGGGGCGCGTCCTTCCGGCGGTGCTGGCGTTCGACGGCAGGGTGGCCTGCATGAGCGAGCTCCGTAGCCGGTGCATTTCCAGGCGGCAAGCGGCCTGGAAGTCTTCCACTGCCCGGCGAGCGGCGCGCTCGCGCTCCAGCAGCCTGGTGGCCTCTCCGTCCGCTTCTTCCCAGCGGTGGAGTAGGGCGTTTGCCTTCCGCCGGTGATCTGCCCAGGCGAGGTAGTCCACCTCGCCGAACTCCAGCAGCTCTCTTTGTCCGGGTGTCGCCCTCTGGACGAAGGTTTGTAGTTGTTGGAGGGCACTGGCCTCCTCGGCCTCCAGCTCCTGGCGACGGAAGTATACGCGGTCCAACCGCTGGCATAGGGCCTGGACGCTGTCGGGCCGGATGCTCCCTGCTTGGGGCGTCGAGTCTGGCTCGGCGGTCTTCGGCCATCCGCTCTCCTCGATCGCGGCGTACTCGAGGCCCACGAGCCCCGGGCTCGGCCGGGCGGCCGGGGGACCCCTCTTCTGAACTTCCAGGCGCTGGAAAGCGGCCTCCAACAGCGAGCTGAGGATCTCGGCGGCTACCTTGCTCGGGGAGAGCGCCATTCTTCGTCCCTAAGAAGAAGATGGAAAGTTGGCGTTATTTGATGGCCCCCTGGACGCAACCTGGGCCGGGACGATCCCTCGGCGAGGGGACTCAACCGGGGGGTGGGAACCGACGGATTCGCCGCTATCCCGTGGGCGAGTTGGGGAGTTAGTCGGCCCATTGACGGGCGCGGGTCTGGGCCCAAGTGCGGCGGGGGGATTGGTCCCGCGGCGGGATTGAGCGTCCGTGCTTCCTGGGGCGACCTACTTTTCGCCTCACCAGGTGCACGTCGTTATGGCAGGCGGCTCCGCTGTTATCGGGCTCCGCAGGGGCTCGCGCTTGGGTTCTTCGACGGGCTACGATTCGCGTCCTACGCGGCCTCCCTAATCTACGCTGTGCGATATCGGTCTTAGATCGCGTGGCATTGCCCGCGGGGGTATCGCTTCGCACGCTTGTATCGGAATTACAATGAGGCGCGTCGTCGGGGCGCCGTACGCTCACCAGTGGTGTTACAATGCGGGTTCGCTCGCTCGCCTCGACATTACAATTTGACGCATCGCGGTCACGCTCTTCGCCCGAAGGCTCTTCCGTGTCGGAACTGCTATCATCTTCGGGGTCGTGATCTCGATGGTAGGGCTTCAGGTCGGCGACGTGATGCTTACCAGCATCTCTTCCCGTAGAGTCGATCAGTCGATAAACATTCGTGCCGAGTTTCTCCGTGATGGTAAAGGGCCCGTCGAATTTTGGGGCCAGCTTGGCGCTGACGCCCTGTATGCCTGACGAGAGGATGCGATTACGCCGCCATACTCGATCGCCAATCGCGTAATGCACGTCGCGACGTCTCGCATTATAATAGCGAGCTTGCTTTGCCTGCGCTTTTTGCGAGTTTTCCGCTGCCTTTAGATGGAGATCAGATAATTTCTCCATGCGCTCTTTCCAATGTTGTAGAGCAGTCTCTTCTTGCGCAATCTGTGCGCGCTGCTCCTCCTGGCGACGATGTGTGCCAGGGGCTGAGGGGTGACGACCCGTGTTGAGGAAGGCCGGACTTACGCCAATGGAGTCTTGTACGGATGTATTGTACGCGAACATCAGCTCGGCGATGTGCGCATCCCAAGTACTGTGAGACTCCTCAATGAAGGCGATTATCGCGGTCTTCAGAGTCCTATTGACCCTCTCTACCGGATTGGCTTGAGCGTTGTAAGGGGGTATCGTGGAATGCTCCACCCCACGCTCCACAAGGAATTTCTCAATGATTTTATTACGAAATTCGGTGCCATTGTCCGATAGGAATACTTCGGGCGTACCAAAGCGTAAAAATACGCGATCTTTCAACTCGCGGCGAATCGTTTGCGCATTCGCCTTTCTGATGGGAATACATTCTACCCAGCGAGTGAATAGATCCATGAAGACGAGCAAATACTCGTATCCCCGGGTAGATCGCGGAAATGGACCCATCACATCTCCAGCTACTATTTCCCAAGGGCGTGTGACCGTTCGATGGCCCATCAGGCCAGCTGGTGCAGTCTGCTGTACCTTACATTGTTGGCACACGGTGCAGTCACGGACAAATTGTGTCACATCTTTGTGCATTGATGGCCAATAGTATGATCGTGCAATTCGGTCATATGTTTTATGGCGTCCGAAATGACCAGCTGTGGGCTCCTCATGACATTCATGGAGAACGGTACGACGATCTTCTTTAGGCACGACTAACTTCCACGCATCCTGGTCGTCTACTAAATCCTCGACGGCAGGATCGGGACGGTAGTAGTATAGTCGCTGCCCAACGACTTTCCACCATGGGAGGTTGGTCGGATCGCTCACCACTTTCTTACGAAGGCGCAAATACCAGGGGTCTTGCACATCGGTGACGCCGAGAGAGGCGACTTCGCAGGTCGGCTCGTCTTCGTACAAACGAGAGAGGGCGTCTGGTACGCAATTCAAGGTACCTTTCCGATGGATGACTTCGTAGTCGAATCCCTGCAATTCCAAGGCCCAACGGGCGAGTCTGCCCGTGGGGTTGCGCAATGAGTGCAGCCAACGAAGGCTGCTGTGATCGGTTATCACCTGGAAGTGATAGCCCTCGACGTACGGGCGGAATTTACGCACAGCCCATAGCACGGCGAGGCACTCACGTTCGGTAACCGAATAGTTACGCTCAGCCGCAGTCATCGTGCGACTAGCGTAGGAGAGCACGCGCTCCACGCCATCAACAGCTTGCGTGAGCACGGCGCCTAGTCCCGAGTCGCTGGCGTCCGTTTGGATGACGAACGTTTCTCCAAACGACGGTCGAGAAAGGACGGGTGCAGATGCGACGAGCGCCCGGATTTGTTCGAAGGCTTGCTGTTGCTCTTCTCCCCAATGGTACTTGATGTTCTTCTTGGTTAATCGGGTGAGAGGCTCAGCAAGCGTTGCGAAGTTCTCTAAGAACTTACGATACCAGGACGCAAGGCCTAAAAACCTACGGAGCTGCTTCAGGTTCTTTGGTGCGGCGTAAGTCAAGATTGGTGCAATCTTATCCGGATCGGGTCGAAAACCGTGACGATCCACGAGGACGCCGAGGAACCGTACCTCCGCGAGTCCGAATTTACTCTTCTGCCGATTGATGGTCAAGCCGGCATCGGAAATCCGTCTCAGGATATGTTCGAGCCACCTGAGGTGCTCGTCAAAGCTCTCCGTAGCGATGATCACATCATCGAGGTAGGCGAAGGCCACCGGCTCCATTTCAGGGCCGATCAGCTTATCGCTTAACTGCTGAAAGGTGGCAGGGCCACCGGCGACACCATATGGCATACGGGTCCATTCGAATAACCCCATGCCTGGAACCGTGAAGGCAGAGAGGTGTCGCGATTGCTCACGAAGAGGGACCTGATGGTAGGCGCTGCTGAGGTCCAGGGTGGAGATGTATCGCGCATTTCTCAGTTTCCGTAAGATTACGTCCATGTAAGGAAGCGGGTACGCGCTGACCTTGGACACGGAATTCAATTTGCGATAGTCCACACAGAATCGGTAGCTCCCATCGCTCTTGCGAACCATCACGACGGGGCTAGACCATTCGCTGGTTGACCTGCGAATTACGCCCTGATCAAGCATCTTGCGAACTTGCGCATGCATTTCCAGCTCTATCTTCTGAGAGACCGGATAATAACGCTGCTTAATCGGCTTAGCATCGCCGACATCGATCACGTGGTCGGTCAGATGCGTGCAGCCCAGAGGCTGATCAGCCGGAGGCAGCATCCGGTCGAGGAGTTCCTCGAGAGCTCGGCGTTGACTATCGTCAATATCGGCCAAGCCTATAGAGGCAAGCGAATACGCCGAGGTAACTGAGACAGTGCAGAGTTGTAACGGAACGAAATCCGCAGCACCCTCGATCGACATGGTGTTGTCGCGCGGGTGGATGACCGCATTGAAGGCGCGGTAGAAGTCTGCACCGAGCAGACAGTCATTTTCCAAGTCTGGAATTATGATGACGTCTAGCTCCATTTCTACGTCTGCTATGGCAAACGGAAGGGCCACCTGGCCTATTATCGGCTCAATTTTTCCCGTGGCGAGTCGAGCGCCAGATCCAGGGAAGGGTCGAACTAGACGACCGAGGGCAGATGCAATCTGCAGGCCGATTGCTCCGAGAGCTGTACGAGCAGCCCCTGCATCAAGCAGTGCATGAATGCGAAACTCGCCTATGCCTACCTGTACCCACCATCGTGAATACCGATCGGGGTCGACACTTGTGGCTGAGTCAGCGGAGTCACGGTCGTGATGCTCCTCCTTTACAGACAGGAGGGGGCAATCATCATTACCCTGTGTCCTCGCAGCTGCATGCTGATCTTCAGAGGTCTCACGGAGCGTAGGGGCGAGTTGGACCTCAATTACTCGCCCTTTTTCGCGTTTCCCGAACACTCGGGACAGCTGCGCAAGGTGTGGCCAGGCCAACTACAGCCCCAGCACAAGAACTGCGGATCAGGACCTGCTGTCCGACCTTTGTTCTTGTCACTGAGGGGCTCGTGCACCAGCTTTCCTTTGAAGGAGGGCTTCCTCTCCGACTTAGGTGAGGTCGGCGCTCTGGTTTTTCCTGTACGCGGCGACCTCGGGCGTGAATCGCGACCGCTCCTCTTCGGGATAAGGGCTGCGACGCCTGGCGCCTCTAAATCAGGTGAGGTGGCTCTAAAGCCAGCCTCTTGTAAAACTTCTCGCACCAGAGCTTTGAAGTTGGGCGGCTTCACGTCCACGGCCGCGATTCTTGGTTTCGGGCGCGTTCGGGACGTGTCGGCCGCATGGAAGGCCACTTCGGGCATTATGCAGTCCTCAGGTGATGGCGGTGGCTTATAATTTCGCTCCGCAACGAGGACGCATTCGGCCTCTCGAGCAAGCTCGATTAGCCGATTGACGCTCGTAATCTTCTCCCGCGGGACTAACTTCTGTATCTCCGGGAGTAGATTACGGTATATCAGGGCGAGTTGCTTGTCGTCCGACCATGGTTCTTCTAACCGATTGAGAATCGTTAACAAACAAAACACGTAGTCACGTGTTGGCTCGCGCTTCGCCTGCGTACGCCGCTGCGCTTCGCTGATTAGCTCAGCTTGGAAGCGTCGATCGACGCCGTAGCAGCTCCGGGCTGCGTGGCAGAACTCTTGCCACGTGGTCCAGTCCTTCCGAGATAGACGGTACCAATGCAGGGCGACACCGTCGAGGAGCTCCGTCATGGCATTGAGCATGTCCTCGTCCGTGAGCGGTGTCAACCTGCGACATTCCGCGATCCTTTGCAGAAATTCTTCTACACTTTTCCCCTTGGCACCATTGAATCTAATTTTCCATTGGCGCACGGTCTTACCAATATCCGTGCGCTGGGCCAAGGTGCTTGACAGCGTTGATCGCGTTGTATTCGCGGGCGAGCTCATCACATCTCGATCCATGTGATGTCCCCCCCTTCCAGGCCCTTGGTACCGAGGGTGGCAAGGAGCCGAAAACGTAGGCTCGCCGGTCGACCCTACAAACCTATTATTGTTGATGTTTTTGTCACTTTCCACGTATTGCAGATCGTACGTATCTTGGAAAGTGACACGGTCGCGTCGCGCCGATTTCTGCAGCTGCTGCTGGATGCTGGCTAGCGTAGCGTGCATCTCACTTTGCCTCTGCTGCAAATCTTGGACAGTGCAGTTTTGGTGTTGCATCCAAGTTTGCAGCATATTTTGCAGGCCATGTAATCCCTGACGAAGGTTTACATGGTTTTCGAGGTCAGTCGGTTGAGGCTCGACTGTTGTATTTGTCGCCTGAGATGCGACTTGGGTTCGACGTGTGGTGTCATCCGTGACACCCGAGTCGAGAGGCGTAGCGCTACTCCATGCGAGCGGTTCATGCCTGTTCATCTCGGCCAAATTGAAGTCGATCAGATTTTGTATTTGGTGATCGACAGCTGTTGTTATATTTCTTTGATCTGTGCTCGGGTAAATTTCCCGAGCCTGCTGTATGTCAGCTGATCCGTCCGCTTGTTCGGCGTACGTCACTTCCATTCGATCCAAAATATAAGTTTTTGTTGCGTCGCGCATTGTCGAGGTGACGATTATCTTTAACAGATTTTTATCTCTTCGCGTGCGTGTTTTTATACTATCACTGTCACTCTCGCATTCCACAAAATCTCCTGGGCTATAATTTCCTGCTAGTCTATGGTATAGCCTAGCAGCCCTTTGAAACGGGGAACCCTCATTTTTTAATTCTAGTTCCGCTGTAATTAGGTTTGTTTCTTCCTCACATAGGCTTTGAAGCCAGTCGTTAAATTCGTTTGGCGGATTTGCCATCTTTTATTTCTTTTCGTTGAAAATTAGAAGAAGACAACCGAACAAACGGAAAAAGAAAAAAAAAAATACAACGTGAGAAAAATAGAGCGTTACAGCCAAAGTTTTCGATTAAATAATTAAAAGCAAATAATTAAAAGCCGGCAATCTCAAGAGATAGTGGAGTGCGAGGGCGAAAATGCAAAAATTAGGGACGACTGACGCAAAAAAAAACAGAAAATATAAGAGAAAAAGGATTCAACAATTTTCAAAAATTATCCAAAGAAATTTTCCAAAAATTTTTCCAAAGTTCTTATTTCGGCTTTCGGATTCCCGATTTTCCAAAAAGATTTATTTTGAAACTGTAATAGTTCTTCCTTTTTATATTTTTTTTTTAGCAATGTAAAAAAAATACAAAAATATAAAGAAAAAGAGAAAAACACAAAAAAAAACAAAAAAAAAAAAATAAAAATATAGTTTATTTTTAGTTCTTTTATAACTTCTACAAAAAAAAATTTTTATTTTACAGTTTTCCAAAAAAAAACTTCAATTTTTGGTTTTCGAAAAAAAAAAAAAAAAAAAAAATTTTTAATCTTTAGTTTTCGGAAAAAAAAAAAATTTTAATTTTTCATTTATACTGCACAAATATTAGAGATATTACAATATCAAAATGAAGATCCGAAAGCGAAAAGCATAAAGGGGATAATCAATTTTGATCAAATTAAATTGAGAGCAAAGAAAAATTTGCGTTAGTCGCATGTACACTGTATGTACAGCGTAGAGTCGCGGTGGTGTGTGTATGTGAGTATACACAGATCGCTGACTTCGCTATTTATAGTCGACTATGTATAATGAAGAGAACTTTTAATTATATTTAATTTACACTAAATGTTCCTTATGCCTATAATGGCGAAAATTTTATTATTATATTATAATGGCGAATGTGAATCTATTTATATCAGTTATATTTTCATATTACGCTATCTTAAAAATTAATTATTGATTAATTTTCGTTTAGCTTAGATGGAATTCACATATTTAATTTAAGCTAAATTTTAAAGTTACATCCAATTAATATATATATATCAATATTATATAAATTAATGTATATGTGTCTATTTAACTTAAAATTAATTTTGCTTGAAAAACTGCACAAATATTATATTACCGTATTCGGCATTATATTTCACTTGTGCTGCTTTTCATCCGCTTTCGCCGAATTGCCGTTGGCCTTGGCCGACTTCGAGAGTGTTTACATCTACGAGCTCGCAACGTAAACACTCGCGATGTGCTGTGCGTTCGCACTCTGTAGTATTACAATTTTCAATATAATAAAATTATTAAATTATTTTTGCGCATCCGCGTCACTTGCGAATATTCGCCGGGGCACTATGATATAATATATTATTACATATATATTATAAAATGTATATATGCAATAAGATATATAAAGATATATGAAATGTTCTTATATAAAGTGCGATCCCGAGATCGCGTTGGGCGCCATGTAACGGTGCGCGTGTCCGCCTCGAGCACGAGGACGGCGGGCACGGCCGTTGCAAATTCGTGCCCGGCTGGGCTTAGCCCCGAAGGATTTCGGCAAGGGAGAGGGGCGGTTCGCGAGGGGCGAATATCGCGTTCAGGAATGCGCGTGAGGTAGGGCGGCTAACGGACCACACACGAAATAATAAAGAAATAAAAATAGTTAAAATTCCAACAAGATTTAATAACGCCGTGCGAACAAGACTACAACGCAGCGCCTATATATGAGGCGTGCGGGACGCAGGCCGAGGGTCGCCGGGGCGACGGCGCGCGGGGCGTTCGGGAAGAGAGAGAGAGAGAGAGAAAACAGGAGCTGCCACTTACAGCGAGTCGAGACTCGATGATTCCGCAGCGCGTAATCCCTGCAGTCGGGCGGCAGCAGCACCTCCCTTCGCCGGGAGCGGTGATGACTTCGGCGTCCGGAGACCCCGGGATGGGGCGGGTATTCCGCGGAGGCGGGGTCGGACGACAAGTCGTCCGCTCGGACTCTTGCCCGGCGCGTGTGCACCGCACACACCCACAACACTGTGGCACAGAACGGCGATCCAGTCAAGTACCCTCCCCGAAGACGAGGTACGAGACGAGGGAAACACTCGACACACCGTGTCGATTCGACACGGATTCAACACCGACCGAACTCGACCGTGGCGAGATGCCCAAGCGGAAAAATAACGTGCACGAAAGGCCGGTTGCGACGCGTGCGTGCTCTTCGCGGCTCTCTGTCTGTCTAAATCGCGCGCGTGGCTGTCTCTCCCCACTCCCCGCTCTCTCTCTCACTTACCTCTCCGCCGGTGGTTGTGTGTCGGCCTGAAACATACAAACGTTCTTACATATAAATATACAGATAAATATGTACATGCTACGACTGGAGAGAGAGCAACGGGACGGGGGAGGCAGGCGCACGCAGTGCCTGCGTTCCTCGTCACAATATATATATATATTATCGAAATAAAAAGAATCCCCTGATACTTTTTGTAATATTTCAAAGTCATATTGAACATAAGTAATTCTAAAAAAATAAGGGATACAACTAAATATTTGTAGATTGTATTTTCTATTATGCATTTTACTATAGTTTTTTTTTTATAAAAGATATCTTATGTTTCAAAAGAACATGAAGCATGCAAGTACGTAGTTCATATGTATATACGTGCAAAAATACAGCGTTCCATGAGTAAGTTCAGCGTGAAGGCGTGAGCCTTCTTATCAAAGTATCATGTATTAGCAGTAATATGTCTGAGTGAGGTAGAAAGCGAAAGTATTTACTACGTTTCGATCTTTTGCTTTTCACTCTACTCCAATAAAATCAACTTTATTAAATACGTTATGTTTCAGTCATAAAGGGCATCGGGTAAAATTGCCAGATATATAAGAGGGTGGTTTGATAAGTCCTGACTTTTAAATGAAAAAACAATTTATTTAAACAATTTGTTTTGATTTTTGAATATAGTCCCCTCCCAACTCGATACATTTATTCCATCGGTATTCAATCTTTTTTAAGCCTTCCAAAAAGTCACTTTTGTCGAAATCCTCAAAATAATCATTTGTGGTAGTCATAATCTCTTGATTCAATAAAAATCTTTTACCACCAAGCCAAATTTTCATGTTTGGAAATAGAAAATAATCGGATGGTGTTAAATCTGGAGAATAAGGTGGGTGAGGAAGTAATTCTGCTAATTTGACTGTCGCTATAGCACTCGTGTGAGCCGGTGCGTCGTCGTGGTGGAAGAGCATTTTTTTCTTCACCAGATAGGGCCATTTTTCCTTTAGTATGACTTCAAATCTATCCGATAATGAAGCATAATACTGTCCTGTAATTGTTTTTCCCTTCGGTAGATAATCGTTTAGTATTATATCCCGTAAGTCCCAAAAAACTGTGGCCATGACCTTACCGGCTGATGGAACAGTTTTGGCTTTTTTCGGAGCAGGTTTTCCATGTTCCATGTCCCAGCAAATTCACAGCTATACCTTTTTGGTCGTGGATGTTCTGTTTAGGTGTCGATTTGAACGGTTGTCCTCTGTCTATCCATGACTTTTTGCGCTTAGGAGTGATATAGTAGATCCAGTTTTCATCACCAGTCACAAGCAAAGATAGTGCAATGTTGTATCGATTCATAATGGCATTTTCGGCCAAATCGTGTAACACCCACTTTCCTTCTTTATGAATCTTTCTCATCGTATGTAAAAGTTTGCCAACTGCTCTGTCACTGAATCCTAACTTATTGGCAGGTTCCTTGTGCGTTTATTCTGAGTTTTCATTCAAAAATGCTTGAAATTCACTATCTTCAAACTTTTCGGTTGTCCAGAACGTTCTTTGTCATGAACATCAATATCTTCAGTTCTAAACCGCTGAAACCACTCTTCACATATTATAAGCGATGGAGCTTGTGCCATAATATTCTTTAAGCAATCGATAGGTTTCTGCTACACTTTTTTTCAAATCAAAATAGTGCAAAATGACATGTCGAAAAAACGATTCATCATAATTCACTTATTTTTTAATTTTGGCATTTATCAATAAAATTAAGTTAACAAGCGCTATAATTTGTGTACACATTAGAATTTTGAGCAGTGAAAAAACAAGTACTAGATGCGGCACATCTGACTTTTCATACGACTCACATCGCCATCTAAACTTGATGGTCGGAAACCAAATTCACTTCCTAATAAAATAAACTGGATATTGCTGAATATGAAATGGGCGCTAGTAACAGCTACATTAATTAGGCAGCGCTTCTTACCGCACGAACGCCTGATGTTATTCCACGTGGGGAATTAGTATAAATCAGTACGTTTTTAAGTAAGAATATAATAAAAGATATACTTAATTTCGCTGGTCTTTTGAGGAGCACTTGGCAACCAGGATCAAGTATTAAGATATAGAAAAGATTTACGGGAAAGAGAACACCTAATCTTTTAAGAAGCGCCTGGCAACCAGGATCAAGAATCACGAGGTAAAACGGACTTATGAGAAAAGGGAACTGCTAGTAGTTTTAGGAGCGTCTCTCAAACAAAATCACCATCTCTTTAAGACAGGAAAATTATTAAGCATCTGTCTTTTGAGGAGCTCCTTGCAACAGAGTACAAGTTAATAATTTTCTTTGGGAATAAGATTTTCGGCAGGATTTTATTGAGCTCCGGACAGATCTGTGAACTCCGGTAGGAGTTCTTGTGAATCGACTTTATCGTAGTCGGTTCACCGGGTGAACTACTAACTTTGCCGACTAGTCTATACTATTCTATTCGACTTATTTCACCGCCGCTCGTATAATATCGGACGAGTCGCTGATTTACAATAATCATAATAGTTTATAATAATTATAAAAATAATAATTATAGTAATCATAATAATATTTAATTTTACGATGGTCGTGTTCTTACATTACACAATAAGTATACCTATATATGCGTGTACACATGTCATAAGAGATGTATACACATAAGCACATATAGGGTGGATTGATAAGTTTCCGGCCTGACCAAGAAAAACAAACGTTTTTAAGAATTATTTTTTATTTCTCAACATAATCCCCTCCAAGGCTGATACATTTCTCATAGCGATGTTCTAGTCTAGTAATGCCACCTCTAGAGACTGATTCGTCAAGCTCCTCAAATACCCATTTACAGCTTCGATTACTTCTTCATTGTCCGCAAATCTCTTACCGCCAAGCCATTTTTTCAGGTTAGGAAACAGATAATATTTACTCGGGACTAGGTCTGGAGAGTAGGGTGCGGCATCAATTCCAACTTCAGATAGTTCATTTTCGCCATCGCAACGATTGATGTGTGCGCTGGTGCGTTATCGTGATGAAACAAGATTTTTTTCTTCGTCAGATGAGGTCGTTTAATTTTAACTACGTGGCACAAACGTTTGCAATAAGTCTGCGTAGTATTGACCAGTGATAGTTTTACGCTTTTCAAAGTAATCAATGTATATAATATCTCTTGCATTCCAAAAATAGTAACCATAACCTTGTTCGCCGAAAAAATTGTTTTTGCCTTCTTTGGAGTTGGTTCCCCGGCCAATCCACTGTGTAAACTGTTGTTTGGTGTCAGGAGTGTAGTGGTGGATCCAAGTTTCATCAACGGTTACGATTCGACGAAAATTCGCTTTAATTCTGCTTATACAATGCCAAATTGGCAGTAGAAATGTTCTTTCGAATCAATTTTTGGTCGACTGTTAGCAAACGCGGCACCCATGTTGCACAGAGCTTTTCCATATACAAATGTTCATATGACATCTTACAGGTCTCAGCTATCTCACGCACTTTTAATTTGTGGTCTTTCAGCACTATTTGATAGATATTTTCGATCATATCTGGAGCTGTGACCTCAATGGGGCGTCCTGAGCGAGGCTCATCAGAAGTGCTAACACGACTCTTTTGAAACTCGGAAAGGGATGGGGAGGATATCCCAGTGTTGAGTCCATCTCTTCTTTAATTTCCTTCGGCCTGAACCCCTTCAAATAAAAGTATTTGATGACAGCATGATTTTCCAGCTTTTCCATTTTTACGAAAAACACAGAGTCGTCTTGTTCAGCGTGCTCTCAAACCTAAACTAACATGGCGATCGGACTGAACTATAGCTACAAGCTATCTACGGATGGTACTATAGAACGCAACCTCAAGGCACCTCATAGGCCTAGTGGTGCCATCTCTTGGTCAGGCCGGAAACTTATCAATCCACTCTTATATGTATACAGACATATACATTATATGAAATATAAGTGTATATAATACGCGAACCTTAGAAATAATTATTATATGTACGGCAGTATAGAGACTTTCGAGTCCGCGTATTTTTTGTTAGTGTATTGTTTTAGTGTGTGAATTATTATTTTATATAGTGTATAAATAAATGTAGGTTTTATAATATATACATTACTTATAAGAATATCAGTGTTTTTTGATGAAATTATATTTTCATAGCGAAATCAATACAAAACTAGAAAAATGGTAGTTTTTGGATTACTCATGGAAAATAAAAATATTTTCAACAATTTTTTGAAAAAAGAGTTAGACATTTCAGAAAAATTCATGTTTTTGGTCTGTTGATTTTTTCATTTCAATCATTTCATTCAATCCTCAATCTTCAATTGATCATTAGAGATCAATTTTCAAAACCCCATATGATATTCGTAAGGAGATTCCCAAAATTCATAAATGTACAAAATATCAGTATAATCGGGTATTTGCGCTTTTCGGCAGTTTATCAATTATTGCATATAAAAAATTATATATTCATGTAGAGTGTCGTTAATGATTCAAAAATCATAAAAAATAAAACATTGTTAATGGTACACGAACAAATATCACATATTATATTAATCCATAAATAACAATCAAAGATTTAAGAAAAAATTTCTTAACATAGATATTATTCATTACCTTTTTTATAAAACAAATAATTTTTGACAAATGAATATTAGGAATCTATTTATGAATTGCCATATAATGATTTATTATAAGATTTTAAATTAAAATTTTACTTATGTCGAATGTTTTAAGGGAGGCGCCATTATATTAAGGAATATTTTTAGCTGTCTTACAGTCTTGATAATATAATATATTAGCTAACATAATGACATTCAGATTGTCCTTGTTTATTATCACCCCCGAAGAATCTGAAATAAAACTTACTACTAAATTTAATTAGATTAAAAAACTAATAAATTAAAATAAAGTAAAATAAAATAAAATAAAATAAAATAAAAAATAAAAATAATAAACTATATTCTATGTTAGCAAAAGACAATCTGACTGTCCAACCTTTACCTTATTTTCTCTTTTGGTGTATGTATCTATATACATATATATATATATATATAGATATATATATATATATACATATCTATTGGAAAGGGATCCTGAATTCTAGGACTGGAGTGCGATTTTTGCACATGTTTAGTATGCGGCTAGTTCCGTGCCAGACACGTTAAAGCTGTTTAACGTGTTAATGTTAAACAGTGTTAATGTTAATGTTAAACGTGTTAATGTTAAATATAAAAAAACAAATATATGTTTATAAATATATTTTATAAACATATATTTTTTTAAATTATTTTTTTTATTTGGTAGTAGTTTCCGAAAAAAATTTGCTAAGCCAGCATTTTTGTCGATTTTTTCTGATTTCACATTTGAAAAATCAAAATATGCAAAAAGTTTTTGTATTCTAACACTATATACTCGTAATCAGCCACCCAAACTTAATAAATATACAAATTTTTAGCAAAATCAAGTCAGGGGCAGAATTAAAAGTACAGCAATAGTGCAACTATAATTTACTTAAAAAGGATCGTTTGGACTCATTTATGAAAAGTTTGGCACAATATCCCTCCAACCACACCATAAATTTAGACCCTTATATATATATATATATTATATATTATTATATAAGGTATAAATACATATATTGAATTCATATATATATTAATATAAAATAATTTAATTGTACTTATGTCGACTGCCCATATACAAATTAATAAATATTTTTTTATTGGTCTTACAGTCCAATCAATTCAATCTAAAAATAAAAAAAATAAAAATAAAAAATTAAATTAAAAATTAAATTAAAATTATAATGACAGTCAGACTGTCCTTGTTTACATTCACCCCCGTAGACTAATCTGAAAATAAAATATTAGCTGAAAAAATTCTTTGTTAGTAAAGTGCAGTCTGACTGTCCCCAACACCCTTACCTAATTGAAGACTTGTCCAACGTTTCGAGCTCGCTACGGCTCCTCATCAGGGACTAAACTAAACCTTATATTCTAATCTATATATACCCATCCCCACCACTAAATTTAGTAAATTAAATATAAATTCCCCCTCTACAAAAATGTTCAAAACCAATCAATTTAATAAGGAATGAGAAATGTTATCTAAGTTACTAGATTCTAACATTAAATTCACATTATTTTGATTCCTGGAAATGTGAATATTTTCAAGACTCTCCCTTTTATACTTATTATTAATATCATGTTCCAAAATATCCATATTCACAAAATCAAAAGAATGTAAAAACTTTAAACAATGCTTTTTTAAACCGGAAGTAATATGTGAGCTACGTAAACTATATTTATGTTCATAAATTCTCTTATTTAAATATCTACCTGTTTGCCCAATATAGTATTTATCACAATCCATGCAATTAATCTTGTAAACAACTCAACTCAACTAA